>LIEC01011392.1:13645-242748 GCA_001925005.1 Drosera capensis
CCCCCCCCCCCCCCCCCCCCCCCTCTCTCTCTGTGCTAGGTTTATAGTTGTGATACTGCATCTTACTTTTGTTACTTTCTGGTATAATGAATGTAGATAATGTGTGATCCGATCTGCTTCTCTTAGTCTTAGATCCATTTGCTAACTAAGATTCATGTGTTTTTATTATTATTATTGGGTTTGCTAAGGTACGACAGAGAGGAGGGGTCTGCAGCAAATGATGGAGATAGCTCATCATTTTTCCCTGGTGATGAGGCATCCTATCAGAAGAAAGAAGCAGAACTCGCAAAGAGACTGGTAAGTATCATTACTTTTGATATTTACTGTGTCTATGGTTTAGCGTGGGCATGCACAAATTTCTTTTGTTTTGTATTTTCTTTTGCAAAACTCATATTTCTTCTTGTTCTGTTCAATTAAGCGCTGTTTGGCTTCTGAACTAAGTGTTTTTGAACCTTACAACATAAGCCTTGCAACATAAGCCTTGGAGCATTACTCCAAGCTTAAAGATTAAGCTCGATGAGCAAGACCGAAGTATATCATATGAATATAGCATATGAAACTTCAAATTAGATTCCAATAGTGATAAGTCAATACCCATAAGAATGTAGCTCATAGCCTTCCTTTATAGAATACTATATGCTTTTATTCATAAAGCTTGTATTTTTCTCGTACCTTCAATACCGATCTTCATTTTACTTGCAGGTTAGAAGGGATGGAACTCTTATGTCACTCGCACAAAGTAAGAAATTGTCTCAGCGAACTGATGATAATGCGCAATGGGAAGATCGCCAACTTTTAAGATCTGGTGCTGTGAGAGGTACCGAAGTACAGACTGAATTTGAAGAAGAAGAAGAGCGAAAGGTTATCCTTTTAGTTCATGGTAAGATATTGAAAAGATAAAGCGTTTTAGCAAAACATGAAATCTGGTTATCCTCTAATACTGACTTGTTAATTTTTAATGAAGATACAAAGCCTCCTTTCTTGGATGGAAGAGTAGTTTATACGAAACAGGCAGATCCTGTATTGCCACTTAAAGATCCAACGTCAGATATGGCAATTATAGCTCGGAAAGGATCCAGTTTAGTTAGGGAAATTCACGAAAAGCAAAGTACAAACAAATCGCGTCAAAGATTTTGGGAGCTTGCTGGATCAAAACTTGGGGATATCCTTGGTGTTGAAAAAACAGCTGACCAGGTATTCAGTTACAAAGTGTCTCAAGCAAATGATCAGATATTCTCGAGGTTTGAATTTACTAACTTCGTGAACTAATTTTTAGATCGATGCAGACAAAGCTGTAGTAGGTGAACAAGGGGAAGTTGATTTTAAGGAAGGTGCTAAGTTTGCTAAGCATATGAAGAAGGATAGTGCAGTCAGTGACTTCGCAAAATCAAAAACTCTAGCACAACAAAGACAGTATCTCCCCATATATTCAGTACGGGATGAATTGTTGCAGGTTTGTCCCCTGGCTTTTGTTAGCTTCCTCTTTTTTTCTTCTCCTTTTGCTAGGGAAACTTGTTTAATTGGGAGTGATATTTTGAATCTATGCTAGGTTGAATTAATGGTGTTGGCTCAATGGCTTCACTATCAAGATACAGCTCCGTTATCTATTGATAAAATGTTCTTGATACTATGTGATTTTTTTAAAAAACTTGATAATTCCCTGACCTTTCCCCCGTTAGGAATCAGCATTTTCCGTGCTAAGTTGTGAGCTGAATGATGGCGCGGTCTTGAGGTTTGAGATTTTGCATTTAAGTTGATGGAGTCGTTATCTTAGATTCGATTGACAGTTGTGGTGCTGAGATCTGTCCCATTTTGTCGCAATCTTCTTATGCCAACTTAGTGGTGCGAACTGCTCGTTAGTGTGCAAAATGATGGCATGGTAGCGAGGTTTGAGATTTTATTTTGAAATTGATCGAATCAAAATTTTAGATGATATTACAATTGTGGAATCATGTTGGGATGTAACAGATCATAGATTTGTGTCACATTCTATCAAATGATGGATGGAGAGTAGAAAGATATGGAGCTAAGAAATTGGTATTTACTTCAAGTGTGTATTCTTGTTAGTGACAGTCTTGATTTAAATTTCGAGCTGAAGCAGTATCTGGAATTTGGGTGGCTTGATATGAATAAACTGGCCTATATTTTCATTTTTTTCACTTCTTTTCTTTCATTCCTTGATTTATTCTCTTTCTTTGTTTTTATTCTTGGGATTATAATGTGGTACCTCACCACTTCGTCTAAACTAGTCTAGGGAAATGCATACAAGATAGGTGATAGGTTCTAGGTTCGTGCAATTACCCGCCCATTAAACCTATGGGTCACAATACGATTGCCATGACAGTGATGAGATCCATTTTTTTTGTGCATTTAGATCCAACTTTTTTGTGAGATTAAATCCATCTTTTCCAGTTTTTCTATGGTCGTGTTGCTTACAATTCAGGTTGTTTACCTGTTGTAATCCTGGCCTCGGCCATGATTATTTTTCTTCTTTCTTTCCTGGCAGATTATTCGAGAGAATCAGGTTGTTATCGTTGTCGGAGAAACTGGTTCAGGGAAAACAACTCAACTAACACAGGTCTGTTCGATTCTACTTGTCTCGAGTACTTGTTTTCCCTCTGACAAGTTACGAATGAATGTATCCGTTTCGGTAACTTTGAAGTGTGGGCTTTCCCTTGTTAACCTTGAAGTCTGGGCTTTCCTTCGTATATTAGCTCCCCTCTTCCTTGTGCTCAAATTTATTTTAACATAAATTTGAATGTTGGAATTTTCCAGTATCTTCATGAAGATGGATATACATCATCTGGTATTGTTGGGTGCACTCAACCTCGGCGTGTTGCAGCTATGAGTGTGGCAAATAGAGTTAGATCAAGAGATGGAAACTGAACTTGGTGATATAGTTGGCTATGCGATTCGCTTTGAGGATATCACTGGGCCCAAAACTGTCATCAAGGTACGTTATTCTGGCTACCTAAAGTTGGTTCTTTATTGTATTTTACTCCTAATTACTTCTGCTGTGGAGCTAAGTAGCCTGGCTGCTGGTTCTAGCTCTCAGGCTTGGTCCCTCATAATTACTGTCAGGGTTTGCTCATCTCAATGAGATTCTAAAATGTTTATGATGTTAACAACTTACGAATAATTTGATTTGTGGACAAACATGCTGATCGTTTAATTTTTCTGGTTTCATTTGTATATATATAGAATTGACTGAATGTTGTTTTTCCTCTTTTCAGTATATGACGGATGGAGTTCTTTTGCGAGAAACTCTGAAAGATCCTGAACTAGATAAGTACCGGTATGCATCAATATCTTGTTAGAGTTTGCCAACTCCTTGTTGTTTGTTTGTCCAGCTTTTTATTTCTCATGAGTGACTATTCAGTGTTAATATTCTTGTCCTGTATATTTGAAGCAAATGCATCTAATCCCAAGGTCTGATGTATTTCAGTGTTGTCATAATGGACGAAGCCCACGAGAGATCTCTTAACACAGATGTGTTGTTTGGGATTTTGAAGAAAGTGGTTGCCCAGCGAAGGGATTTCAAACTTATTGTGACATCTGCAACTCTAAATGCGCAGAAATTTTCACTCTTTTTTGGAAGGTAATTTTTCTGTTGAAACTTCATATTGCGCCAAAGACTGTGCTTAGTATATGCTTGTATTTTCATCCATCATCTTTATTCTAGCTGGCACGTTTTGTCTGGCATGCATACTCTATCATTGAGGAAGTGATGGTTTCGTTGTCCGGGATTAGCAGTTTGGTCTTGGTTTCAAATTTAGTGACTGGTTAGCCTATGCCTTCATAGTTTTCTTTGTAGCCTTTGATATGTTAGCCAGAAGTTAGGAGTTCAATTCCGAGGGAAATTTTTAGAGGTTAACATGTGATCGGCATTGGCATTATTTCACTTATATTTGCGATGCAAATTAAGACTTAGGACTGCTGCGTCTATGCTGCTAGTTTCTGCTGTACTTATCTTTCTTTTGCTCTTTTGTTGCTGCCAGCGTCCCAATCTACCTTATTCCTGGTAGAACATTTCCTGTGAATATCCTCTACAGTAAAACACCTTGTGAAGATTATGTTGAAGCTGCGGTGAAACAGGCAATGACGATTCACATCACCAGTCCTCCTGGTGACATTCTGATTTTCATGACCGGGCAAGATGAGATTGAGGCCGCCTGCTATGCTCTGGCCGAGCGCATAGAACAGCTAATCTCTTCTACCCAAAAGGCAGTCCCCAAGCTCCTCATTCTTCCGATTTACTCACAGCTCCCTGCTGACTTGCAAGCCAAGATATTTGAGAAAGCTGAAGATGGGGCACGGAAGTGTATCGTGGCAACAAATATTGCCGAGACATCTTTGACTGTGGATGGTATCTTTTATGTTATTGACACGGGGTACGGAAAAATGAAGGTCTATAACCCAAGGATGGGTATGGATGCCCTCCAAGTTTTTCCTGTGAGCCGTGCTGCTGCTGACCAGCGAGCCGGGCGTGCTGGTAGGACTGGGCCTGGCACTTGCTATCGGCTATATACAGAGAATGCCTATCTGAATGAGATGCTTCAAAGCCCCGTGCCTGAGATCCAGAGGACAAACCTTGGGAATGTGGTCTTGCTTCTCAAATCACTCAACATAGAGAACTTATTGGATTTTGACTTCATGGACCCGCCTCCGCAGGAGAACATCCTGAACTCCATGTACCAGTTGTGGGTATTGGGCGCCCTCAACAACGTAGGTGGCTTGACTGATCTCGGAAGGAAAATGGTGGAATTCCCATTGGATCCATCACTGGCGAAGATGCTTTTGATGGGAAAGCAGCTTGACTGTCTCAAGGAAGTCTTGACTATAGTCTCGATGCTTTCTGTTCCATCAGTCTTCTTTCGTCCTAAAGACCGGGAAGAACAGAGCGATGCAGTACGAGAGAAGTTCTTTGTTCCAGAATCAGATCACCTGACTCTTCTCAACGTCTACAATCAGTGGGAATCCAACTCGTTTCGTGGAGACTGGTGCAATGACCATTTCTTGCATGTAAAAGGGTTGAGGAAGGCCAGGGAGGTAAGATCGCAACTGCTCGACATTCTCAAGCAATTGAAAATATCTCTGACATCTTGCGAACATGACTGGGATATCGTCAGGAAAGCTATTTGCTCCGCCTATTTTCATAACTCAGCTAGATTGAAGGGCATTGGGGAATACGTGAACTGCAGGAGTGGGATGCCCTGTCATCTCCATCCGAGCAGCGCCCTTTATGGGCTCGGGTACACCCCAGATAACGTGGTATACCACGAACTTCTCCTGACAACGAAGGAGTATATGCAATGTGTGACAGCAGTGGAGCCACACTGGTTGGCGGAGTTGGGGCCTATGTTTTTCTCGGTGAAAGATTCTGACACTTCGTTGTTAGAACACAAGAAGAAACAGAAACAAGAAAAGAGTGCGATGGAGGAAGAGATGGAGCAGTTGAGGATGGAGCAGGCGGAGGCCGAGAGGGTGAGCAAGGAGAGGGAAAGAGAGAAGCGGAGATCAAAGCAACAGCAGATCGCCTCGCCGGGATCAAAGCAAGTCGGTTTCTCTAACCTGAGACCCAAAAAAATGGGTCTCTGAGGTAAACATCTGTTGTAGCTGATTGTGTAAATTATGCTATAGTCGATCGGTTGATCTTGTTTTTGTCGATCGATTGATCTTGTTTTTGTCGTTCGAATAGTTGTCATAGGAGAATGAGGTTCTCTGTAAACTGTACACACCCGGCATTCTTATTCACAAGAAATCAAACAACAGTATTTACATAATCAGCTACTCCAATTGTTTACACTAAATCCTACAATTAATTGTCGCTGGCACTTCATAAAAGCCAACGTCAAGGTAATCAATTAAAAAGACTTGAGTTTCTTAGGCAAAGTAACATATGATGTACGCAATGTACACTCCGGTCGAGGTTGAGAAAAATACGCATCAACTATCAATTCTTTTGATTAAATATATTATATTCATATTTGATCTCTCAATATTTTGCAAGCATAAGCCCTCTTTTTCCCCCACTCTTCACTGTTGGAGAAAAATGTGAAACAAAGAACCAAATTTAATTGAAAAAAAATATGATATTATCATTATATTTTATTAGACAATAATAAAAGATAATTATTAAATCATTTACAAAAATTAAAATAAAAATTTAAAAGAATTTCACCATTAGATGTATTTTAACAACCAACTCATTTTTTTCCAATTAATTTATACTCCCTCTATTTTAGATAAATTACGACAAATTATTAAATTTGAATGTTATATATAAATTATGATATTTTTTAAATTAGTAAATTTTTATTAATAAAAATTCTAAAATACATTATTTTATATCAAATCATCTTATTCATTATTATTTTTTATATATCCACCCATATATAATTTTCATATTGATTTTCTCTATTCATTCATAATTATTATTATTCATTTATTTATTATATAAATGAGGATGTTTCGATAAAAATCCCTAAAATTAATCTATTTTTTAATAATCTTATGAAGTAATAATCCCTAAAAGTAATAACAATATGCATATATAATCCGAAAATAAATTTCACGCTCTGTTTCTCCCCAACTCCGTTCAAATTAGGGTTTCTCTCGTTCCTGCTCGACTGAAGAACTAGTAGAAGGATCGAAATCGAATCATGGTGATGAATCTTTCCCTTCAACTGGCTTTGCATTTCATCGGTTGATCGCTTTCACTTTCTTTTTTGGTTGATTTCTGATGATGATTGTTTGATTGCTTGAAATGCAGTCAGCTTTGTTCAATTTCCATTCGTTTTTGACGGTGGTGCTGCTAGGGATTTGCACCTGCGCTTACGTCAAGATGCAGTTCCCGGCAATCCTCGAGCAGAGAACTGGGTATGTTGATGTGCATCGCGATCTCGTCCTGTATTGGTGATTGATAATGTTTTGTTAGATTCTATGGATTTGTTAGTATTAAGTTGCTTAAATAATAGATATGTTGATTGATCAGCACTTCAACCTCATATTTTTTGAGGAAATTTTTTTTGTTTTGTTTTAGTTCTTGTGTAAGTGGGCGGATTTCGGGTCCTAGCTATTGGTGTTTTTGTGACATGGAAGCTCGCAACGGATGCTGCTTATAGTGTGAAAGTTGTCTCTGTGGTAGAGATGATTGATTGACTCAGTGGATTTGTGTGGTTTGTTGCCTTATTGAGGTCCCTGGCGGTTGTCGAGGCAACTGGGTGAGTTTATATGAAGAGAGAAGGGTGATATTCAGGTCTTTCAAATCGCTGGAGAAAATTGAGTGATATTGGAAGGTGACACAATGTTAGGCAGGCAATGCTCCCTTATGGGTGGTCAACGTTGTTGTAGAATTTAAGACAATTGATTATGGAGGACAGGTTTGATGGTTGCAACTGATTTATGATCCATATGATCAATGGAGAACTTTGGCGAGTTTTTCATACTTTTAATCTTGGGTCATGGTGTTTCATGTTTGGGGGAGGCAGATCCTTGAGGGAAAATGCTGTACGAAACCATGAATCTGTTACATAATATTCTAGCACCTTGCAACATTTGTGAATTAACTTTTCATCCTTTCTCATTCTAAACTCTTCACGCAACCTTCATCTCAGTTCTGCTTCAGATTTCTTCAGACTTCTTTCTTCAGTCTGTGGAAAGCTCAAAGCATTTAGAGAGGATATTGTGTACTATAAGTTTATCTTTGGTGTCATCTTTGATGAGTGGTGTTTATTTGTTGGAGTTCATATCGGTTTGAATATTATATTTGTTCAAGATATTAAACTACAAGTTTGAATTCTATGTGTTGTTTTCTCTAGTTAATTCATTCTTTGAGGCCATGGTCGAACATCTACCCCTTCATATCCCCTATTTCATTCTTAAGTCGGGATTTGGAAATGATTTGCTCACTTCTTGCAGGTTCCGAGGTTTCTTTTGGAAGGCAGCTAGAATTGGTAATTTACGTCCTATGCCCATGCCCAATTGTGTATTTTCTATCATTCTGTTATTTTGTACTTTGAAGAGTGACATATTCTTAGGCATATTCTGTTGAAAATCATCAGTGTCATGGAACATTGTTGTTCACGTTGCATGAGTCATGTATTGATCTAACTGCTCGTAATAAAGCTTTAAAATGAAAATGTTGTGTTTTGTTATTCATTAACAGTTTCTAGGCAAGACAAATATTTTTCTAGGCGTCAAAGCTAGTCACCATTCTAACTTTGAATTATTATGCACGGTCATGGAGGCATGCGGTCTAATGGTGTATTTTCTGTTATAGGTTGTATTTAGTTCCATATAGTGGTGTGCCCTTGATTGATTCTCATTATCCTAATATCCCATGCTCCATCAAAAGGTGATAAACTGATAGTGCTGACTGCTGAGAGACTGAGAGTTACTTGTCTTGTGAACACGCAGGTGAGCGTTTGAGCCCGTGGGTCTCCGTTGGGTGCTTCATAATGGGAGTTTCTATCATCTTTTTCTGATCAGAAGACTCGCTTGTTCCATTCCACTCATTGTCCCCCCCTGTGACGTTCTGCTTCTAATGCCGGATAGTTTTTCTCCTGCTGACATTTTCATATAGAAACCATGTATTCTTGCGCTGCTATGATCTCATTGACGTTTGTCGACGTATACTGATGACATTGTCTTGGAATCAGTGACAATTTAGAATTAATCATGTACAAGAGTTCTTGTTTTGTAAGTTGGATATGCACCCTCAGTTTGAACAGATGTGTGTAAAAAAGTGTTGCAGTGCTGAATCATCGAAAATCTCTTGGGTCTTTAAGCAAAGTTGGCTGATAGTGATAAGGATATGCGTTAAGTAGAGTCGTGCTTCAGCTTTTGTATGCACTCTGTTATACAAAGGGTCACTTTGGCAACCTTGTCTGATAAAGGTATCTCATGTTATGAAAAAATTGGATATGGGGTTTAGGAGAGGCGCGCCAGGCCTATGCAGTAGTGCAACGCATGGGCGACGCTAGCAGGCCCAGACAGCAAGCTGCCATTTTTACGGAATCCTACCCTCTTAAAAAATTAATTTAATATCATGTGGGCCAATGGCCCACGTATCAGATATTAAACTGATAAGAACAGATACTACACTTGATCTTAGCCAAAAGGCCGAGAAAGGTATGAATTGCGAACTGTTTGGGCCGGCCGTTTTATACTAGCTTCTCTTCTACGTATGCTTTCTGCTTCCCGATGTGGGGAAGGTAACACACACTTATCTGCTCTGGTAATAATCATGGCTGTCGTCTGAGGAAAAAGCTTGGCTCCATCCCATCAAACACCATCGCGTGTTCTTCCCATCAGTCCTTTGGATGATTGGTAGGCTTGGGATTCGTTCGTTTTGACAATTTCTGTTTGTTTATCGCTTGATTTGTGGTGGATTAGACCAAATACAAATAAACAAACTTATGGAAACCTTCCGCATAATCTATATTGTTTGAAAGACATCATGTGTCTTTTCGGCACAGTTCGGCCTTGATGATTTGAGCTCGTTTTCATTCTACGATAACAATCAAGATAATATGGATCTGTTGGATAGTGATAAATATCACTGTTTAAAATTGAAAAAAAATCAAAATTAATAAAAGAAATAGACAATTAATAATAAAAATTAAAATTATTTTATAAAATAAAATGATTTTGTGTTGTAAAAAATCTTGGATATTATATTAAGATGAAAGAAGAAACAAAAATACAAAATCATTTTTTTTTGATTTTTTATTTTTTATTTAATTTCATTCGTTTAAAAAACAGGAAACAAAAACAAATAAAATACTTTTATTTCATCAAAATAATTTATAAAAAAAAAACAGAACCTAAAAATTTATGAATAGAAAAAACTTAAATAAAAGGTTTTCCAAGTCGGACGTACACACTTTGGGCTAAATAAATTGAGTACACAATATTCGTATCTCGGATTTCTAAATCCATTTGCAACAAGCTTTAAATTAGACATAATTCTGCTCTCAGGCCGAGGAGGGGGTTCGGAAATTAGTTCTCCACCAGCGATTAACGCTGCCTCGGTAATCACCTCACTGGTTGAGTCACTGCCTAGGATGGGAACTCCAACCGCCTGAAACCCCATTATATATCCTGCTTGAGCAGAGAATCTCCGCACTTGCTCGATGTGGGCAGGTATTCAAAACACCATTTCCACTCCTCCTCCTCCTCCTGTCATACAGGCATTAGCCCTTAACTGGATGATCGCTCGTTTCTTCCTTTCGGTGACCAGAACTCTCTCCTCGACCCTCAACCAAATTCGACAATCAGATCTGGATGGGCATTGCTGGAGTGATAGTATATATGCTTCATTTGGGTGATAAAATTAGTTTTCTTTTAACTATAATGTCTTTCGAACCAAACTAAGTTCGAAGAACGTCTGTTTTATGATCGATCTATTAGAAAATAGTAATTCAGTAATAATGCAGACGGTGATTTGATCCATGTTTCTACAAATGATAACGAAAGTATTTTGCCAAATTCCTAATCTTATGTCTTAATTTCTTTCGCTATTATATAAAATTTAAGATATTGATGAGTTATTGTGGCTTTATATAAAAAAAAACATAAATCAAAATACAACAATAATGTGTGGTCATTTTATCGTGCCGTATTGTTAATATTTCCTCCTTCCGGTTAATCGTTGTGCTAGTGTTACTCATCATCTACATTGAACACTCATGGTCACCAGTGCTAATGGTATACTTATCACTTCCATTAACACAGTCGAAAAATGCCAAATTCCTAATCTTATGTCTTAATTTCTTTCGCTATTATATAAAATTTAAGATATTGATGAGTTATTGTGGTTTTATATAAAAAAAAACATAAATCAAAATACAACAATAATGTGTGGTCATTTTATCGTGCCGTATTGTTAATATTTCCTCCTTCCGGTTAATCGTTGTGCTAGTGTTACTCATCATCTACATTGAACACTCATGGTCACCAGTGCTAATGGTATACTTATCACTTCCATTAACACAGTCGAAAAATGCAAGTCCATCTTCACCCACTTACTTCACCGTCACCATCCTTCGATGCAAATAACCCAACCACCACCCCCAAATGCCCCTCTGACGCTCCACCCACACCACCACCATGTACGGCAAACCCTCCTTTTTTTCTCTTCCTCATAATACCATCGCGTAACTCTCCACAGATCTCCCTTCCCTTCCCTCTCCACAAATCTCCCTTCCCACCCTATCCCCCATCTCCTCCTCTAAACCCCCCAACGCTATCCCGCTTTCTAAATCTATTTTTGCGAGCCAAACAACATTAAACTAGACATAATTTCACTCTCCTAGTCTCGATGGAGAATCATTAATTTTGAGACTCTGAATTGTAGGGCCTTACCCTTTGTAGGGGGCCCTTACAGAAATTCTCGACGGCCAAGGGCAAACCCAGGCCGAGGAGGGGGTTTGGAAATAGTTTTCAACCAGCAATTGACGCGCCTCGGTTATTACCTCACTAGCTGCGTCATTGCCCCAAGCGCAAAGATGGAATCTTCAACTGCCAGAAACCCCATTATATATCCTGCTTGAGCAGAGAATCTCCTCACTTGCTCGATGTGGGTAGGAATTCAAAACACCCTTTCCACTCCTCCTCCTCCTGTCATATAGGGTTTAGGGTTAGGGTTAGGGTTAGGGTCAGGGTTTGGATGCTATACCCAGGTTTGTCATGAGGTTAGTACTGTTTCTATGATTCCAGACTTTATCACCAAGTGTTTCCATTTTCCCTTCTATCGTGTTATTTTGCGAAAGACATGCAGTATGTTCTTCAAATAGATGGACTTGATATATCCAACAGCTAATGATAATATCGAAATTTTCTCATAACTGATGTGTTATTGTTGAGACTATGTGAAAAAGTGATGCAATTTTGTTTTCGTAAAAGGTAAATATATTAATCGAAGGAGAAAAAAAAAATCCTCCTGATATGCCCCTCTTGTGATGCTCCCATACAAAGTCCAAATGCCTACGTAGGGGTCTAAGCTACCGGTGTAGGAAACAAGAGACCATGATTCTAAACTGCCAATTGGACCTTAGCAAAATTATCACAAGTATATAATCTCATCAACCATCGAATAACATACAATATTACTCCTCTTAACATTGCAGCATCGAAAGATCAAAGCTTGAGAGCTTATCACTTCTAGAGTTCGTCATTCTCCTATATATATCAAAGCATTTCATGCACTCCAGATCCCATAGATAAGCCCAACTAGAGATAATGCATGTTGGGCTATTGGTTTGTGTCACTTGAGATCCAATGGATTAAAGTGTTTTGATAGCATAAATATAATTCTTATTTTCAATTTTTTAATCTAGTGGCTGCTACTGCTTTAAATTAATCTAGTGGCTATGGACTAAAAATAAGAAATAGCTTTTGGAGTTTGAGACTGGAGCTATGGATGGATGCCTATCTTGGGTCCAGAGATACTCTGAAAAGCATGGGCAAAGAAATTTCTGCTCATGGACACGAACAAATGATATAAGCTGTCTGGATGAAATTAGATTACTAGATGTATGCTTACATATAAGATTTGCTGTCGGAGCACCTCTATTGGATTTTTCATTTGTGTAAGATACAGTGAGATAAACCTGTGTTGACCAAACCCAAGGAAAAAATGAAAGAGGTTCTGATTTATATTGTAACTTATGTCTGTAAATCTACCCAGAGAATATGTATGCTATGGGCCTATGGCTTGTAGGAGTTGCATACCGGCTGTTCAACTAGTAATGATTGGAACAGATTATTTTCTAGTAAGCACAAATGGTTGGTAATCCATGCTACTTCCACTGATGCAAAGATAAATTAGTTGGCTTTCAATCGAAAAATGATAACATATGTACCGATTTGAACTGAGAAGGAGAATACTAATTTTTTATCTATTCAATTTTTAAGCTGAAGCATGAACCCTGGTTGAACAGTGCTATGCAAACAAGAGTTTAACTTTGTGTTTGGTATTTTGCAGGAATATTGTGGAGAAGCCACTGCTACTGCTGAACAAGATACCATATTTTCTCGAACTCTTCATGTTTCCAGTGTTAATGGAAGTAAGCAACTAGATGAGTGAAATCCCTACGTGTGGCATTTGTTAATCACTATGACATCCATTAAATTTAACCAGCAGAGATATACTTTTACAAATGTGGTAGTTGCTTAAGCATGCCGTTTGATTCTTTGTATATGAAAGAAGGTTCAAAAAGTTGTTGTAGTGCCATTCCAGTGTTTTTGGCTCAGCATGGGGTAGAAATGAAAACCGTTGACATGCTAGTAATCCTTGTGCCTGCTGCTTTGAACTATTTTTGCATTGGAAGGCATTGGTTCAGATCATGAATGAAACTTTTTTCTTTTATGGACTTGATTTGAATATGAGTATCTGCTATCAATTTCAAGCAGAGACTACTGGAGCATGCCTGTCTTCTGAAGTTTCAGCATATATTATGCCATGAAAAACTCCAAGCTCTAATGTCTAGATGAGCATGGTCCTGACTCCATGTCGAATGATGTGTGCATGGATGAGGATGACTGCAAGGAGTTTGACGACTTTGATCCATATTTATTCATAAGGAACTTGCCAGAGTTGTCATCAGTTGTCCCAACGTCTCGGCCCTTGTTACTTCCAAAACAGGCACGAAGGTGCCCTTGGACTACCCTTGTGTTGGATTTGGATGGTAAGAGCATTCATGATAGATTCCAGTAGAGTTACTTGATGATGGATTGGTTCCTTTAAAAAGTGCTCACTAGTTGTTTTTTTGCATATTACTGATGATGGATCTTTGATGACAGAGATACTAGCGCACTCAAGGAGTGAGCATGGATTTGGATTATCCATAATCCAATCCAATCCATTGTTATTGGATTGGATTGGATAATATTTTATGTTGGATCATGATGGATTGGATCGAAATAAAATCCAAATCCATTGGATTGGATATGGATTTATCCATCAATCCATTGTTTTTCTAGTTTTTACTAGTTTCATAATGGATTGGAATTTATTAGTACGTTAGTTCAGTAGTTGAGAATATAAGAATAAAAGCTCAATCGATCCACAAAACAAGAAGCCATTGAATTCATAACCCACCATATGCCACATCTGATAAGAAAAAACGAACAAAAAGTTCCTAAATCAAACTATTGAATACTATGTATACATTGTTGCACGTATCCAAAGATGAGAGGACGAGGATGAATCTCAATTCAATATTGTCTTTGAAATTCAATTCATTCAACTTAATTAGTGCTTGTGATTATTGTGTTGTCATTGACATCATCACTTTTATAGAGTTAATGGTACATTACAAGCATATCATGTCTTGAATTAGGCTTTCTGAGTTGATCTAAATCCAGTATGGATGCCATACATTATCTTATTTATAGTAGAACATAATTGACAACTCTTTTTTTTATGGATTGGATTGGATCATCAAAATTCATGGATTGATATGGAATGGATTGGATTGGATTGAGTATGGATTTTAATCCCATCCAACCCAATCCAATCCATGATCACCCCTACGAATGCAGACTTCACATTCAAAGTGACTTTAACCAGGAGGAGCATACAGTTTTTGTTTGACGTCGTACTCACCTGAAAGATTTCATGGAAAGGGTTACAAGCCTCTTTGAGATCATCATCTTCACTGCCAGCCAGAGTATCTATGCTGAACAGCTTCTGAATGTATTGGACCCTGGGGGGAAGGTATTCTGGCATCGTGTCTTCCGTGAATCTTGTGTTCATGTGGAGGGGAACCATCTGAAAGATCTGTCGGTTCTTGGTCGTGATTTGGCTCGCGTTATCATAGTTGATTACTCTCCTCAGGTGCTGTTCCACGATTATAATCTTCTCATTTATATTCTATTTTAATTGCTTATCGTTGATGTGGCCTTGCTTTCTCAGTTCTATACATTACTAAACTGGTTCAACTCATGCTAATTATCGTATGAATCTTTTACCTGATGCTAGTATCATGTCTTTTTTTTATGGAGGAACCAACTTGAAAAAGAAGACAAGGAAAGGAAAGGAAAATAAAGTGTATAGTACGTGTGTGCTGTTTTTACATCTTAAGCAAACTAAGCATGAGGTGGTTTAGTGATTGGCATCTCCTTAAGCCTTGGTGCATGATAAATGGATAGCCGCTGTCAAACTGAAGGTCCTCTTTGAACTATTAAAAAGCAAAGTTTGTGGTGTCAGAAATGTTCATTGTATGTAACATGTATAATTTATCTTTTGCAGGCGTTTGGGTTCCAAGTGGACAATGGAATTCCTATTGAAAGCTAGTTTGATGACTGCTTGGACAAGGATATACTGTTGTTGATTCCGTTTTTGGAGATCTTGGCTGGCGTGGAAGCTATTGGCACTCTCATCGCGCAGAAGTTCAACCTTGGGAAGAGAATAGCTGCAGCAGTGTCGACCAGTAGAATAGCTGCAGTAGTGTATCCATCTTGAAACTCACACGGAGCAATATCCTTCCTGAGGCGTGGCGAGCCTGAAAGAAATCGAGTTGCGAGGCCAATGTCTGTATAAGCTGGGTGTAAATTTCATGTTGATGTAAAATGACAGATTTGTTTGTGTGGATAACGTACAATCCCTTGGAAAATGAAGTCTATCTGTTAGTGCCAATATGAGAACTGAGTGTGCCAGATCTTTTTTCCTTTGTTCATGCTTGGATGTCGCATAGGCCAGCTACATGCATGACGTGCGGAGATGTATTTAGTTGTTGCTGGGTTGATGAACCTTCGTTTTCCTACTGAGATTAGTGCAAATTAACCCCTCCCTGGTTTTGACAGTTTGCTATGTCGTCTCGAAGGAGATTGTGTTTGCTGGGGATTTAGTTGGTTCTGAGTGTTTCAGTATTCTGCTTGTGGTCGAGTTATTGTGGCTTTCAGATAACCCCTCCCCCTGCTTGTGGTCTGAACTCTGAAGCAGGTGCTTGTGTGATTGCCCATGTTCTCTAGAGTTTACCTTGCACTTACACAATGCATAAGATGTGCTGGTCTCCGATGCTGTGATGCATTTGTTTTCCGGAACAGTCAACCAAGCATGATGTATGAGGTAACTTGGAACCAACATACAGGATTAATGTCATGGAAAGTCTGTCAGATGTTCTTGCATACAAGATGAGGAAAGCTACTTGGTTTTCGCCGAGTTGTATCCGGATTAGTTACACGATGACAAATTCAAAATTGTTGCGGAAATTTACAGAAAACAATGTTAGAAATGCACCAGCAACGTTCACCTTGTTGAACAAGTGGCTTTAGTTAAACTTAACCCTGATCAGGTTACAACAACAACAATAAACCATCAATATAATTATAATCCTTATAATCATCCAATCTTGCTGAACACTAGAAATTACCCTCAAACCGATAAATATCAAGCACCAAATGCAGATTTTCTTGTAGACTCTATCAAATAACGATCATCATCCCCTGTCTCATCATCATCCATAGAAACCCACCAAACCCTCAAACTCATATCAAGGCCCCCACTATACAGCAAAAACCCATCACCAACACACCTCAATAATGAAGCCTGCAAGCACTTCACTGGCCCTTGATGCCCTCTCAGAACCCCAATTCTACAAAGCCCACCACCACAATTTTCCTCTCTTCTTCTCCATATACAAATACTCTTATCAGCTGATCCACTGCACACAATCTCATCTCCCATTGCATTGCACAAACACAACACAGCCGTTTCATGTGCTTTGATCTCACACACCAACTTCCATTTCCACCCATCACTTTCCTCTTTCGCGATCCATCCCATCATGTACCCGTCCGATCCACCCGTGTAGACTAATCCGTTGTCGAGGACGACTATTGCATTGATTGATACATCCTTATGAAATTCAAGGATCCCCACGAACATATGTTGATGTGATGGAGTGGTCTTGATCATCTTCCATACCTTCACTGTTCCATCGGACGAGGCCGAGTAGACCAAGTTGTTCTTGGCAATCAATCCATTGATCGCATCGTCATGAGCCTTGATCGACTCGAGGCATTTCAGACTCGACATCGACCATACCTTGATGGTCTTATCCCAGGAACCGGAGTAGATCAACCCGTTTGCCACCGCCAAGCAAGAGATGCTATCGGTGTGCTCAATCCACAGCTTCTTGTGATGCCGCCTCGTTTGGACATGATTCTTCTGATCAATGAACCTCACCAAGTAATCCTTCATAGTGGGGAGCGTGTCCAGGAGCTTGAACATATTCTCCGAGCTCCTCGACACCTTCCAAACCCTAATCCTCCTATCCTGATGGGCGGTAAAGATCTTGCTGCCCATCACCACAAGTGCCTTCACAGCACCTTCTCCTCGCCCAAACCTCACGAATAACCTCAGATCAGGCTGTTGCCACGCGATGATGTCGTTGCCATGAGAAGCGCTTAGGATGAACTCGCCGCATAAGGCCAAGCATGACACTGGCCCCGTATGACCAGAGATCACTTCCACCAATTTGCTTGAATTTGGATTCCTGGATTGCCCACATGGGATCAAATGATGCTTTACGGGTTGTGTCTCGATCTTGAAGCGAGGGGACGACGATGGAGGGGAAGATAAATAGTCCTCTGATTCGTCATCGCGGGTGCTGATGGTACTGGATGTGGTGGTGGAAGTGGTTGAGCTTGAGTGGAGGAGCTGAGCTGTGAGCACCATTTGTTGTTGATTGAAGTTAGCAGATGGTTGAATTGAAGAGGATTGAGAGGAGAAAAGGTGGAAATTTGTGAGAAGAAAAGGATCCAAAGAGTGAAAAAGAAAGGGTTGAGAGAGCTGGAAAGTGGGGCATGGAGTTCAATATTCTGTATGTAACGTTTAAATTTTTTGTTGGGCGCTGCAACGGCTACTTTGGACAAGATTGCATAATGCATAGTTGATTCACTACGTAAAAGATTACCCAATGGATACTATACTCTTCATTTCTAGAACAAAGACTATTCAATCTTTTCCAACACGTGAATACTAGTTTTTATTTTCCTGTTCTGATATTTCCCATTACCTAAGGCAAATTTGGGATGCTATATAAACCAATTAGTGTCATATTGTGAACTACTTTACTAAGGCAATTTGATTGATTGTTCATACGCAACTACCTTTACTGCTTTATAACCCCAATAACAATGTATCTAAGCCAAATTGTCAATATAGCCACCAACATCGTCATAAAAAAACGAAAATGATGATCATTCTTGCTAGCCGATATAGTAACTAGTTGCACAAACATTGCTTCTGAAAACGAGAGAAACAAGCTGCTTTCAAACAACATAGTCTCGCAGCTCACGACACAACGTACCTCCCACAAAGCTTCAAGTAAGTTGTTTTGAGTTGAAATAACAGGAAACGCTGTAAGTTGGAATTGATCAACAGAGTCGCCGACATAGCGTGAGACCATCCCCAATGGAAAGAATGGTCGATTCTATACGTGAATCACTAGCCAAAAAGGTATTCTACTTCATCAGGTGCTCTCTAAACCGTTTTATTTGTTCTGGCATTGGATCTTCGGCAGCCATTGGAACAGAGCCATACCATAGCGTATTATCATAAGCAATTACCCCTCCAATCTTCACTAGTTTGAGCAGAACCTCGTGGTAGTTAATATAATTGTTCTTGTCGGCGTCTACAAAGGCAAAATCAAAGCATCCTTCTCCATTTTCCTGTAGTTTACCAGAGCAATAGAAATCAAGCACATATTATATACAATGTGATAGTTCCATAATCTTTGCGGAGATATATGGTAACGCCCCGGGATTTTCTGTCAAATACCTGCTAAACACGTGGCGTTACCGCCGTTCCAAAGTTTCCTTCGAAGCAAGGCGACAGGAATACAAGGGGTTTAAGTATCAGAAACATAGGATCCAGAAATAAATATCCAACTTACATTGTCTTGAATTACATAAAAATCGTACTCCGAAAATATAAGCGAAATGTTACAGAAAGTCGAAACTAATCATCATCGCTATGTAACGATCCCCTCCACGATCCTTTATTACCTGAAACGAATATGTAACCGTGAGCTTGAAAGCCCAGTAACACAGGATACACATCCATCTCAGGGGTCTAGCATGCTTATTATATCATGTATTTCCCATGCACAAACAGAATGCAATGCAAGCAACACCGAACAATCATATGCCAATCAGGAACGTTTAAATACGTACAGGATAATAATAATAATACAAGTCAAGCAGATTAATCCCTATTTCAGTATCGCTGGCCTATATTAAAGGCTTTTACAGGTTAATGACATGCTCTGACATGTCATATTGATTCTCAGGACTTTTATATAATGTTTATATAAATTTATATAACGCTATATTTTGTAACATTTTTAATAATTTTCAGGATTAATAATTCATTACAAATTAACATCAACAGGCACAGGATATCACATATCAAGAGCAAGCAATATACAGGAGATCGTTATTTAAATTCTATAATATTCTACAGGTTTCATCGTTACCCTTCTGGCAAACAAATCAAGTCAATCAAGTACAACATAATTTTTATTCCTTATTTATCATGCAGATACGTAATCATACAATCACATAAATCAAATCACACACACATAAATTTAGGGTAACGATGTGTGTTACCTCGTCATTCGTAGAAATTCAAAAAATCCTTCAGCAATCCTCGGCTTAATCTTACTTCTCAGTATTTGTCGTACCTACAATAATATTACAATATATAAAATATTATTGCACGATATTTTAGAATAATATACGTAATTACGCGTGTAACTAAATGCCCTCATAAAGCGTTATTATGACACATTATGTTAAAATCATTTTATTAAGCAAAAAGGGAATATTCCCTTTCTCCTCAACACTGCCCGAAAAGAACCTCACACAAGGCAAGGATTTCCGGCCGATTTCCGGTCGCAAATCATCGGGATTTCTCCGGCCAAGTCGCCGGCAGCCAGGGAGAGTAAAATCAGGCACGACGGGGCATTGCTTAACGCACGAGAGACGACTAAGGCGAGGACGAGGAAGACCGTCATCACCTCGCGTCTGTCGGATCTCGTCGAAGGTGGCTAATCCCGACTGATTTCTGTCGTTTGGGCACTGGGAGGAGGTCGACGAGGACGGGGCCTTGTGAACGAAGATGAGCCGGCCTCGAGGTGTTCCAGATCTGAAGGAATTCTTCGCCCGTTGCTGATGATCGTGGGGTTGGGGCGACAATGGGCTGGATCTCGGGTCACGGCGACAAGGCGGACGATGGCGTCGGGTTTCAGGTGGAGGTTCTCGTCGAGCGAAGGGGTTTCGTGCTTGGGTAGCCGAAATCCAGTCGATTCTCATTATATTCGATGTCGGGATGGTGGGTCGACGAGAACGGGCGTCGCTGGCGACGGCGAGGCGGCTTCGGCTTCAGGCGGGGCTGAATCCGGGAGTGTGCGCGGCATGAGCGATGGTTCCAAGCAGCAAGGTCGGCCTCAGCGGCGTTAGGTTTCGGTGGCAGTGTCGGCTTCGGGCTTCGGTTTGGTTATGGTCGGGAGTCGGGGTCGGCTGGTGTTTCAGCAAGGTGTGTGCGGTGACGGATTTGGCCTCTGGCGGCGTCGGGTCGACGGCTTCGGGTTCCGACGATGTCGGATTTCGCTCGGGTTGGTTCGGGAAGAGGTTCCGGTTAGTTGGGATTCGATCCGACAACACTAAATTATCATACGAGATAAAAAAAAACATAATCAGAAACGAAAATGAAACGAGAGACGATAGCTTACCCCTTCACGGTCTCTGTTTTCCTCGGCGATTAGATCAAAACTTGTGAAGTCAAAATTTTGAAAATATTTATATTGAGGCGTGATTGAAATATTTATGGAAGCGGTTGAGATTTTCGCGGGATTCTTGAATCGTTCACATATACCTTACCATATTTAAAATATTTACTTTCTTATTCAATTTATTTCGGGATATTACATATATACAACAAACACACAGTACATCGTAACTCTCGATCTATTGGTTTGGCTTAACTTTTAGCATGCCAGTAGACTTCAGTGAAGTATATTAGGAGTATGATTTAAACATTGACCAATTATCCTATGGATCATGATTCAAATACTCCAGTTCAAATACGACCAATGTTCTACAAACATGAGTTAAAATTACATTGTCAAGAAGGTTTTTTAGTGCCGACAAATTGAAATTAAATCCCTTTTTTCATCTTTAACCGACACTTCACTCCCCTATATATATTTAAAAACATATTTTACCTCCCAATTAAAACTTCAATCATATTTCACTCAATATTCACCATTTTTCAAAGCATTCTTTTTAGGAAAAGAGTGTCAAGGATTATTAAATTTTACTTTATTGGTAGTACTCTTTGTCTTTAAGTTACGCCATGTTCATGACCTTGTGAAGCAGCATCTTCTTCTTCAAAAAAAAGAAAAAAGAAAAAAAGAAGTCACTGCAATCTTCCCCTGAGCTGTAATGCCGCGTTTGGTCAGTCCCTCGTATATGGATCTCTGGTTTGGTAAAGCAAGGTTTTTGGGGACAATAAATTCGGGCCTGAAAAAGAGTAGAGGAAGAAACTAGGGATATCAGCACAGGTTCTGAATTTCTTACATTTTTGCTGTAGGTAGAGTGGAAATGTAGGAGACAAATAGGAAGGGTATGATCTACTTATACTGGCCAGAATTCACAAATTTGGTAAAAGATTATCTCCGTTTAAGGATTGTTAGTTACTTTCTACTCGTAGGTTTCGAAATGCTAAATATTATGGATCAAACAAAAAATGTTCCATGAAAAGGATACAATTCTTCCGACATTAGTTTTATTTATTCATATAACTCGAAAGCGTGTCGTGCGATTGGGAAGGTGTCGTGCGATTGGATGGACTTGATCTTGTTTAATTTCGTGTAGTGATCTTATTTAATTTCGTTTAGTATCTCGATTTCGAAAGAGATGTAATGCCTGATGATGGTCTTCATTGCATGTATCCTAGACTCTTGACATACATATATATAGTCTGATGCGAATAGCCTAAGGTGTCGATTATCCTTTTTTCAGTACCGTAATGATCACTAACTATTTGGATTTATTGTGCAAATTGTCATGATAGCTTAGTGGAAGACACAAAAAGTTCTTAATTTCGCACAAAAATGAATGAAAGCGAATAATGTAACCCAGAAGTGAGTATTTTACTTGTGTTTTCTGGCAGTATATTCTACAAACAAGTGCATATCCGAAGGAGCATGCGCAGCTTAAGCAGCTCAGGGAGGCTACGATTGAGAAGTACAACTCAGAGAGGTACTCTCCCTGCGAATATTTCCTTGCTTTAAGTTCCATTTCGGAGTAAAACAATATAGTTTTTCCTAATTGAATCGATGTTGTTATGCAGCTGTGAAAAAATAGAAATCTTATTACTGAACTGGATATATCCAACTATTGTTTTTCAATGTCTTTTCCGCTGTGTTTTATAGTCCAGAAAATTAAATTACGGTGAATGTGTGACCAGGAGTGTGATGAATTTACCCCTTGATGAAGCACAATTTATGTCTATGCTTCTGAAGTTGATGAATGCAAAAAAGACGCTGGAGGTCGGAGTTTTCACCGGCTATTCTCTTCTTACTACAGCTCTTGCATTGCCTGAGGATGGAAAGGTGGGACTCGAAAACTCCATATATTTCATATTCAAGGAAATTACTGGGAGACATTTTATTATTTTTTTCTTATACTTTAGTATACAAAATATCACTTATGATCGATATCATGAAACTGATTTTTGGTCTCCCATTTATGCTTGGGGCAATACACATTACTAGTATAATATTCACTTAGTTCTGCTGGTTGGTTATTGCAGGTCGTTGCAATTGACATGGATAACGAAGCGTTTGAGACTGCATTACCATTTATTAAGACGGCAGAAGTGATCATAAAATCTAGTTCACTCGGTCTGCCGAAAGTTAAATTTTAATGATTAAATTTTAAAAAAAAATACTCGGACATATATGATACAAATAACTTGAGAATTTTATACATTAAGAGTACCAATAAGAAACATACTATTTGATAACCGGTCAATCGGTACAACTCTAGGCTCGAATAATGCCTACAAACAATAAATCAAAAGTTCTACACAACCATTACACATGAATTTGGAGAAACCATTCCTTTTGCACAAGCATCATAGACACTGATCATATCAACCCGGCCAACACAACAAGCTCAAGCTAGCTGTGAGCCAAACCTTCTTTAGAGTGCTCGGATATGGGCGAGAGGAGAGATTCTAGCGAACCATAGTCCCAGAATCTAAACTTACCATATGCAACACTCAACGTGAACTGTATCAATGTGGTTCCAAGAAGAAAGACACGAGCTCAACCGACCATCAAATTTCTCAAAAACCTTTCATCCGTGTAGAAGATCAGCTAGTATGGTGTGGTAACTGTACAAGAAAGCAAGAGCAAGTAATAGAAGCTATCTCCTTTGAGACCACCAATCCGGGACCTTCAACCTTCGGCTTCTATGTACAGCAAGATTGACAACAGGAAGTTTATGCCTCACTTGTCTCCACAACATATCGACGGCATCTTCCTTCTTCGGAGGGTATTGGAACTCGAAGTGGTGAGAAACTTCCTTCAATCGTTGCCACATTTTGACCCACGTATCCTTTGGAACTTGCCTCAGCTGCTCGACCATGTAACCCGGCTTTGATGCCTCCATGAAGGAGAAGAATATGGAAAACTGAGAGTAGTCAATCTCATCCTCATAGGGAAGCTCGATATGGTCACTCACAATCACTGGGACACAATGGCTAACTATGGCATCAAACAGGCGGCAAGAGGATGGGGTGTCTCCAGCAGGGTGCAGGCAGAACTTTGACGAACGCATGCCCTCAGAAGACTGGCAAGCGATAAAGAGAAATAGAAAATCAGTATCAGGGCTACAAAGAAAACCAACAATTAACACTAGCTTGGGGATTGATTGCCTGACGATTCCATCTTTTCAAAATTCTCATGAGTAATAGTTTTAGCATGCAATTTGAGATCCCTTTGGTTTTGGCTCTCATCAGAAATAGTATCAAACAAACCTCTTAAATCTATTGCTTCTATTCTACTCCACATAATGGGTGAGATCAACATATTAATCAGTGTTCACCATTCAGTTATTTTCAATCAGGCAACAAATTGCATACCAATCTTATGCCTTCGTCAGAGGCAAAGCTGCTTTCATAGCGAACATCACTATAGTTGGCTAGAACCTTACCCAGTATAGCACGAACTTTACCTTCCTACAAAATCAAGAAAGAGTATAAGCGCCAACTCAACAAGATATATGGGAGACAATCACGTTTTGGTAGAATATCATACTTACATCCTTCCTGACAGTTCTACCCCGGAAAAACAAGAGTGTCGTGCGGGATTCAAATGGATTTGAGGTGTCATCATCTGTATAGGATTCCACGACATGCACATAGGGGGCAACAACATCTTTTCTCAAATTGGACAAGCTCTGTGGATATCGACCAAAATCCACCACTACAAGTATTGACGCATTCAATTCATCACGGAGAAACCTAAAAGCGTTTGGATGCTGCATTGGAATAACATGATCTCGACCTTGTGACCTCTGCCAATGCTCGGACTGCCTCAATAGGTTCACAACTTCAACCTGAAATTAATAACTTTGATACATTGACAAATATCAAGAGGTGGAAGGGAGCAACAGAAACAATGAAACAATCTTTATTTGACTTGTCGGGAAGCAAAATTAATTTATAAGTGAAATTAGCATTCATACCCTACTCAGTATCTCGTAGCAGCTACTCTGATGGGCTAGTGCAGAAACTTAAACCTTGTTGGCAAGCAAAAACGTGAAACTATAAATTGCACCTACACATGATTTGCCGCTACACAGGAAAATGATAATAATATAATATACAACCAAACAATGGTGTAAAAAGCAAATGCTACGTAAATAAAGTGGAAGATAAAATCAAAGGACGTTGAAATTCTAAGTCATCATCTTGTCTTCCAACAATAACAAGATCGGGTTCCCATGTTTCATGGAAAAGGGACACATACGGCTTTGAACTGCAATAAAGCACAAATATCAAAACACGACATATATGCCACAAGATGCACCACATATCCTACCTAAGACCTGGCAGCTCCGTAGACAATGCCCGGTCTCAAATTGAGAAGTAACAAACTGAAACACATGTAGGATCCGAGTTATACCACGCAAACTCAAGACAAATAACACCAAGTAACCGCTCCATCGAAAATCCCACACAACTTCAAACATTGTCCCACTTACAGGACAAGATGAAGGCTGCAGCATTGCCATTGTAATCTAATGCTCCGGACCATCCAAAACGGGAGACCACCCACCCCATTTCACCGCGACACAATTAGGAATTGGCCAATGGCAAACCATTGATCTGTGCCAGTTTGCACCATTAAAACCTCGCCTACTGTCATATACCAGCTCGCGATCTGCAACTTGCTATTCAAACTGCTGATTGAATTCCTTTAGAATTTCACCAGCTCATACTCACACTTGCATTCACCATCAACAATACTTTGCAAACATTTCTCATCGATCCAATCCAAAAACAACACACACACGATCCGGAATCATTTAAACAATCCATCCAATCCAAAACCACAAGCATACACAGACACCAATATTGATCCCCAATCACCTGCAATTGCCGATCGACTTCGGTCTCGGGATCCGTCATAGTATGCCCGTGCGTATTGAAACTCAAAGACGAGAAGAACGGAACGAAGAACACATCGGCATTCCACGGATCCGAAACCCTAACCACCTCCCTCCCCTCTCCCTCTCCCTCCCCATTCCATAACAAAGACGCCATCATCCAATACTCGACACTGTGCTGCCGCCTCAACCCGGACCTGTACGGCCACATCGGCAGCGTCTTCTCCGTCACGGGAGTATCATCATCAACCTCTGACTTCTTCGGCATCATCATGGCGATGTTGAAGCGGCGAGGGAGATCGTACATGTAGACTTTGAGGGGCCGGCAAGGGGAGGCGGATGGGGTTGGGATTGAGAGGAGGAGGAAAGGGGATAGGTGGGAGCGGAGATCGGTGGTTGAGAGGAGGATGATGGAGAGGAATATGAGGGAGATGAGGAGGATGACGGAAAAGGAGGGTTTGCCGTACATGGTGGTGGTGTGGGTGCAGTGTCAGAGGGGCATTTGGGGGTGGTGGTGCTGTGTCGTGTGTGTGGATTGGTTGGGTATTTGCATCAAGGATGGTGACGGTGAAGTGGTTGAAGATGGACTTGCATTTTTCGACTGTGTTAATGGAAGTGATAAGTATACCAGACGTAATTATTGCACCTTAGCCATTAGCACTGGTGACCATGAGTGTTCAATGTAGATGATGAGCAACACTAACACTAGCGCAACCATTAACACATTATTGTTAATACCTTTTCCATCCAGGATAAAATGATCACATATTACTATTATATTTTGATTTATGCTTGTTATATAAAATTATAATAACTCATCAATGTCTTAAATTTCATATAATATTGACAGAAATTAAAACATAAGATTAGAAAATTGACAAAATACTATTAGTTATCGTTTGTAGAAACATCAAATCATCCACTGCATGATTATCGAATTACTTTTTTTAATAGATCGATCGTAGAACAGACGTTTTTCGAATTCAACTGGGTTCTCTTACATTGGAAGACATTATACCTAAAAGAAAACTAACTTTGTCATCCAAATAAAACCATATATACTATCACTCCAGCGATGTCCATACCAGATCTTATTGCCGAATCTGGTTGAGGGTCGAGGAGAGAGTTCTGGTCGTCGAAAGGAAGAAACGAAACGAGGGATCATCCAGCGAAGGGCTAATGCCTATATGACAGGAGGAGAAACTGTCAAATCGAATCCCAAGCCTATCAATCATCCAAAGGACTGATGCGTCGTTTGCAGTCAGTTGACAGTTCATGGCTTTTAAGGCAAGAACACTCGCTGGTGTCTTGATTGGATGGAGCCAAGGTTTTCCCTCAGACGACAGCCATGATTACCAGAGCGGATGAGTGTGCGTTATCTTCCCCACATTGGGAAACCTAAAGCATAAGTAGAAGAGTAGATAGTATAAAAAGGCCGGCCCAAGCAGTGTAAAACCCATACCTTTCTCGGCCTTTTGGCTAAGATCAAGTGTAGTATCTGTTCTTATCAGTTTAATATCTGATACGTGAGCCATCGGCCCACATGATATTAAATTCAATTTTTTAAGAGGGTAGGATTCCATCAAGGCAGCTTGCTGTCTGGGCCTTCTAGCGTCGCCCATGCGTTGCACTACTGCACGGGCCTGGCGCGCCTCTCCAATCACCTTAGTCCAATGTTTTCATAAAATGAGAACCTTAATATTTAGAATGATTACAATTTAATATTCTCCCTCTGTCATATTATGGAGGGGAGTACTATTTGGAATACTTGTAAGCTGCTAAATCATATCATGTTAATAACCAAGACACAAATCGAAAAGTTTTGTTGGACTGAAAAAGAAGATTAAGTTTTGACACAATTCATATCCATTCCAACAACACTGCCAAAACCGACTTCGCAAAGCTTGGTTGCAGAAGGCTGGTAGCTCTATGAGTCGGCGACTAGTGGTCTATGAGAGTTCATGCTTCAAGGACATTCCTTACTTTGTCATGTTCATTGCTTAACCATCAAGCACCTGCAAAAACAACGAAAGAGTATGAATAAAGGCAGACGGGCATGAGCTTGAGGCCTCGCTTGCATCTAATTCAAAACTCCACGGATAAGTTACGGGGGCGATCTCGAGCAAAATAACAGTTGGTTTCCAACGTTGGAACAAACTCGAACGTAACGGACCATATTCCTCATGGATTCCAAAACTCAAAAGTAAGAGTACCTGTTAAATAATGGGGGCAGAACTTGATGAAGAAAAAGCGACCAATAGTCCTCTCCACGAATCTTCAAAAACACCTATTACTTCACTCAGCCTTGACTTCAAAGCATAACTTCACCGAAAAGATGAGATGGGAGAATAAATAATCTCCAACGTTCCTCCAGTTTCAGTCAGCTAACTCAGCATAGATCTCAGTTCTTGACACAGGCTATTTAGGAAGAGAGGGGTACTCAATCAAGTCACTTGAGACTCCCACCACAATGAGAAGTTCAGCATCGGTTGAAAGTTCCTGCGGGTATTTGCTCCAAAACCTTCAGGTAATTTTCAGATTATTTGAGCACATCCTTAAACTTCCACCACAATGCTTAATGTTTGAGATGAAAGAACGGGCAATTACTCATTTTTAGATTTTTTTCGTAGTTTTATCTCACAAAGTGTTGTCCACTTGAATATGACCAATTGCCATATTCATAAGCATTAAACAAAGACCACACAACATTTCTCACTTGCAAGCTGTCAGCTAAATAGTACTTCTATTAGACATACCATTGTCTTAATGGGAGTTGGCCAAAGATGAAACGAAATCCCAAGTCCAAACCGAAGTATGTCTAGGTTAACCGAATTATTGAATGCAGAACTTTCATGGCAAAATTTGTTATTGGAAAAAACAGGTGATCTGGGATGAAGTTGGAGAAAGTGAATCTGTAAGAGAGAAGATCTTACTAGACCTTGAGCAGCAGTGTCAGGAGGTGTACAGAAGAAAAGTTGACAATGCGAATATAGCAAGAGCTAAGCTGCATCAGGAACTGGCCGAGTCGGAGTCTGAACTTACACATCTTCAATTGACACTAGGAGAGCGATCTATCCAAGGAAAGGTAGCCTCCAATGCTTTTTTCACCCACCCTTTGATCATAGAAGTTGCAATTCCCTGGTTTCCTGTCAGATTGAGAAAACTAATTACAAGGCTGCATTGGGGTAAAAGGAGACTGAGCTATACCAAATCCTGGTATGGTTGCATATCTCCTGGTATGGTCTGTTGAGTTATTCGTCATCACAGAAAACACCGAATGAAAGTTTAATATCACTAATTTACGAGTTGAGACACATGAATAATACACGAAAATGACACACACTTGCAAGTCAACCTCAGATGCAACTTTTCATCCACGATATTAAAGTTCCAGTCTAGGGACTTCATTTGTTACACGATATAGTGCAAACATAACAGACAGATGATATGATACTATTTTCTAGTAAAATTGTTAATCACACTTAACTCGAAGAAGAAGATGAAGAATCATGACAAAACAGAAAGTAGTTCTGATGCACAAAATCAATCAAACTAGTCACAAAAAAAGGAAAATTCTAGAGAGAGAATAAACAGAATTAGTCGAATTCCAAGTCCAAACTAGCCTCTGCAACTTTATTTTTCAACAACACTCTCAAAGAGTTGTATTATACATTCAACGGTTTACCTATACCACAGGATCTTGCCTCCCTCCCATATGGAAATGATACTTGCCATCTTTAATCTTTTAAAGCAGCCAGAGAAAAGGACTGGAACACTGAAGCAGCAGCTAGAATCAATCGGACCCGTTCTGAGGGAGATGCGACTGAGGAAACAAGATAGGATCAATCAGTTCCGAGCAGTAAAAGAGCAGATGCAGAAAATTTCAGCAGAAATAAAAGGCAGGCCAAACTTGGATGAATCAGTCTCTGTCATCGTCAACAAGAATGATCTCTCACTAAAGAAACTCGAGGAGCACAAATCTGAACTACAACGTTTCCAGAATGAGAAGGTATAGGAATGAATATTTTAAAAGTTTTAAAAGTTAAGGATCATTCTAACTTACTTTGTGCTGGCTTTAAAGAGTGAAAGACTCCAGCTGGTGGAAAGCTATCTAAAGACAGTCCAAGACCAGTCCGCAGTTATGGAGATGGATGCTTCCATGATCATAACAAAGATACATCCCAGCTTGAATGAACAATGTGGCATCGCCAAGAACATAAGTGACACCATTTTAGAAGAGCTAAACAACAGAGTGGAGTCACTACGGGAGGAAAAGCAAAAGCGCCTCCTCAAGGTACAACTTCAACCATGCAATTGCTCTCATGAGATTACTAGCATTTGGTATCAGTATCACATAAAACATAAATTACCAGCATTGGTATCAGTCTCACATAAACCATAAATATACATTTTGATTGTGGAACGGTGCCGTTAAGTGGCACAATCAGACCATCAGACCAATAAACTCAAGGCATGCTTTATAAACTATGCCATCAAAAGCAGGCAGCAGACGAATAAAAAACCCCTCCCACAGTAAACTGATAGGGCATGTAAAAATGCAGCTCCATCAATTAGGTAGAGAGTTGGCAGACATGTGGAACCTCATGGAGACACCAGAAAAGGATCGGGAATTGTTTGCGCATGTCATTGACTTGCCATCAGCATCTCCTCAAGAAGTAAACAAAACAGGAAGCCTAGCTCTGACTATTATCCAACAGGTTCGTCACCATTGCATCATAAATAACTAACAATTGCCACCATGAAAAAACCCATGTAATCTTCTATTTTCAAGGCTGAGGCGGAAGTGATGAGGCTAGACCAATTAAAAGCAAGCAAGATGAAAGAACTTTACCTCAGAAAACAGTTCGAACTTGAGGATGTATGCGCAAGGTCACATATGGAAGTTCCCTTAAAACCAGATATGGATCACATTATAAAGCTCATAACATCAGGTCAGTAGGCTAAGACACCCCCCCCCCCCCCCCTCTTCTCACCTAACCAAAATAAAATGGCTATTTTATTGGTGATGATACAATATTGGTGATGATTCAAGGGGCAGCCAACCATGACCATCTCCTCAAAGGTGTAGATGATCAGATTGTTAAAGCAAAAGAGGAAGCCTCCCGCAGGAATAGACTAATGGTGAAGGTTGAAAAATGGATGTTTGCTAGGGATGAGGAACGCTGGTTGGAAGAATACAATAGGGTTAGAATCCCTTTTTCTGAAATACTCAAGAAGAATCCATGAAACTTCTGGTAACTCACAATAATGTTACCTTTTCCAGGATGAGAACAGGTATTCAGTGAGCAAATGTGTGCACAAGAACTTACAAAGAGCAGAAGGTGCCCGGACAGCAGTCGCAAGAATCCCTGGTAAACTCACATCATATTTTTGCATTCCAAATTCAACACATTGCCAAAAAAAGGTAGCAGAGCTAAAGCACAGAAAGATCACCAGGCTTTTGTTGATAAGAGTTAAGAAACCCTCAGAAATGCACCACAAAAACATTTCAGATTATGGTAGACAGTTTACGGTGGGAGGCCCAGATGACTGTAGCAATAAAATAAAATAAAATAAAAATCATAGCTCTCCACAAAGATCACTCAACTAGTAACACTCTGCTGATTTTTTCTAACTTGATGGCTCATGGCTCACTTGCAGCATTAGTTGATTCAATGATTGCAATGACAAAAAGTTGGGAAGAAGAGCAGAAGAAAACATTCATATACGATGAGGTGAGAAACTTAAGACTTTTGAGAAACAAGTATCGAGAACGCTTCACCTGATCCACAAACAACTATTTGCATGAACAGAGCTGGAAAATTAGTCGACAACAAGATGAGTGCACGAAACCTATAATTGACCCCCTTGATGGTCCTAAATCTAAGAGCTCTGAATACCTAATACTCCTATGTTCCGAAATATAAACAACACTTGTTTATTTGTGTTGTCCCAAAATATGATGCATCTAATAGAAATAGGTGGCCATTAATGAATTCAATTTCATTTTTAGCTAGCAATATTTTAACCGAAATTCAGAATCAAAAGCAAACATAAAAAGGATGTGCAGAGTTCATTGTAAGTAAATGGTCAAGGAACATATGGTTTGGCCTTCAAATATGAAAGCGGAGTTTTTTTTTATGTAAATTGATTCCTCCATTCCGGTGTAGATGTACACCAAGTACTTTGTTATTCGCTTTTCAATAATTAAGGTTTTTTCCCTTGTTGGAAAAAATCTGAATAAGAACCTCCAGGTACCTCTGCTGGTCATGCTGGAAGAATATAACTCGCTAAGGCAGGTAAAAGAGGAGGACAAACAGCGGAAAAGGGTTAGTTCAACTAAATTTGCTAATCATATTTCTCTCTATAGCATGAAATAAGAAAACCGGTTTCAATGTATTTGCTCCCAAAACTACAATAGTGCATCTAGCCATCTAGAACGTCATAGTTTCGAAAGACACACCCAAACCACACATCTATGGTCCAATAGTAACTTCTGTCACTTTGCTGTTGACAGAAGTAGCCAATGTGACCATGCATTGGAAATTAGGATGCCTTCAATGGGGTGGCAATATCACAAAAAGCACACCCAATGTATGGTTGTATTGGCTCTACCATAACACTACTATGCAAGTAGTAATCAAAATCATTGTGTGACATGAATCACCAATTCCAAATTTGGGGGTTTTTTATTATTATAAAGTAGTGCATGTGTTCTTTTACAACGGGTTGTTGCAGTTTTGGGCAGTAGATCGTCAAGCACCCTAAACGTAAACATGCGACTCATACTACACACCCTACCCTGTTGTTTTTTGTTGCCCTGAAAGGAGATTTTATATATAGCCTCCTCTACTAACAAATTTCATATAAAATTGAAGCTGGAAAGGAAGAAGGTGCAAAGACAAGTACCAACTGAACAAGAGAACTTGTTAAGCATTAGACCCAGCAGTGGCATGCGACGGATATCTGACGGGAGTCTAAATGGAAACCCTGGCAACCCAACAACTCTAAACAACAAGATTCAACTACGTAGCCGACAACAAAGGTTCAGCAATATCAAGCCGCCAACAAAACGAATGTATAACAAGCAAATAAAGACAGGAGAGAAGACTCATAGTCAACGTGACTCCACATCTCACTTAGAGAAGAAACTGTTTCTGTGACTTTGACCTTCTCAGGGTCTCCTCATCTTAGAGAAGAAACCGTTTCTGTGATTTCAACGTTCTCAGGTCCCCTGTCTCCTCATGTTTGAAGGCTTTCATGGCTGTTCATTGATAGCTAAGAAAATATCTCCAAAAGGGCAAGAGGTGTGACTTACGTGTGGAATAATCTCGGATAAACTTTTGTTTTCTCTTATTTTTTCCCCTCGCTCTGTCACTCTCACTCTCTCTCTTTTTGCAAGAAAGGTTTTATGTGCTCATGATTCATTCATGAAGCAAGCCATGCATTTGTCAGTGTATTAATGGATTTTGAGATTCAGGGGTAAAAATTTTGAGCAAAACATAGTAAAACAATGATATTTCTCACAGCAAGTTGATTTGTAGTGCATGAAAACGTAACTCAGCTCCTGTACTTTTCTTTTTCCTCAAAGCCTCAAAATTCCATATCAAAAAAAAAAAAAATTCATAATGCTCCTGTTCCCAACGTTAGATCACTTATGATCCAATGATATGATGAAACTACCAATATGACATTCATCTTCGCCCAAAATACAGCATTAAGGTAGATGAAGATATTCCATTCATGTTTCGAGAACCGATCTACAATCATGCATAATTTCTCGGTTATACCAGCAACATAATAGTCTAGAGTTTTTAATTCACCCGAGTGAAAAGAAATCAATTTGCTTACAGTTACAAAGTTCTTTCAGCTGAATTCATGTACTTTGTCTTCGCCAGATATTCATTAGGGTGGAAGACTAAATCCCTTTCTTTTCCTACTACATTATCAAAGAAGCATATACTTTTCCAGGAAGCCCATTGCAAGACAGGTTGCTCTATTCCAAGACAGAAGATACCAATCAAGGTAAAACGAAACATGTCAAGCATCCCAAATGAGGCATTAACACAGAAAGAAAAAAAATGAAAGCCCCACTACAACATCACATACAACCTATTCTTTGCCTAGTGTACAACGAACACCATATCCAGACATCAAACAACCTCCGCTACAAGTCTACAATAGATCAGTTCTACTCAATAAAATGCATCAAACTACTTCAACATCAAAACAAGCTCATTATCATAAACATCAATCCAACACCTAAACGACACATACGAACAACAAAATCAAAAGATCGGATAGAAAGATGGAACTAATAAACCAGCACATCACTCAACTACTCAAGTCAGTCAGCCATACAAACCATCATTCTTCCCGCTTCCTCGCTGCCACAGCCTCGATCTCCATCCTCTTTCTCCACCGCACTCTCGCACTCATTCACAACCTCCCGATCCTCCACATCGTCTCCCTCAACAATACACTCAACCACTCTCATTCCTCCTCCTAAAACAGCTATCGATCCTCCTCCCACCACCACCACCACCGACACTCCCCACCTTCTTCTCCTTTTTCGTCTTCAATCGTTTCCCTTCCTCGGGTTTCGGCAGCGAATCGAGCAGGAAATCTCCGCTCGGCCGGTGTCGCTTCACAGCGCCCCTAATATGCTCGAGAGTGACGAACTTTCGGTTCTTGGAAGCGGCAATTTCGGCGGATTCGTCGGCGAGGAAACGAAGAAAGAGTTCGGTGAAGGAGGAGATGAGGAAGAGGGATTCGGAGGTGAGTTTCGAGATCTCGGCGTCGAGTTTGGCGATCTTCTTGACTCGGTTGAGTGGGAGCGACGGTGTGGTGATGATGTTGGTGGGGTTTGGGTGGGGTTGTTGGGGTTCTGGTTACGCGGCCATTATTGGAGTAATGGGTTGAGTTGCGCGAGCACGGTTGAGAAAGAGAGCAGCCACGGTGAGAGAGCAGCCTCAATTATATTACTCCGACAAGAAAGAGCCGGACCTTTGCAACTTCCTTTTTTGGTAAAATCTCGGTATCATATACTCGCTCAGATTCATTCTTATAATTTTTTTTGGATTATTATAATTAAATTATATTTTTTTAATTTATCAATTTTTTTTCATATAAAAATATCCTTATTTTATATCATATCAATCAACCTATTATTATTGTTCTTTTTTTCATCACTCCTATGGACAAAATTATCATTCATTATTAATTTAACACATATAACGTGTCGGATCAAACCATTATAATTTAAATAGGACGAAGATAATATTTTACAATATTCATTTTATTCATACTCATTGTGTTTCATAATATAAAAAAGAATTGTTTAATTAGATCGTCTCAACACAGACAATATATCTGGTAACTATTTAACATGAAAAAATATCAACATCCGCTTATTGAGGTATTTAAGAAAGCCAGTCAGCCACTAGAAGTATTTGTAGTTTCAGAAGGGAAAAAGGTGTGTATTCCATGTTGGTATGGCATCAACGACTTTTATGTGTGGTATGTGTTTCTCATTTTCCTGTTTTTTCTTTTCTAGATTCCTAGGGAGGCATTGGTAATTCTAGTTGCGAAAGCATGCTCCAGCAGGGCATAAATTGGAATATAAGGATCTTGGCTTTGGAGATGCTTGCAGGTATGAGAGTTCCACGGCTTGATGCTTTGTTTTACACAACTTTTTACTCAATTTTCTTTTTTCTCAGTAACTGATGCATTTCGTATTGGCTTCTTGACAGTCTTCACGAGAGAGAAATGGAGATAATATGTTCTAAACTCGGTGAGCTTTTTAAGTGTCAAATGTATGTGATTTTACTTGTTTCATATGATAAAAGTTCGTCATTTTTATATAGTGATGGGCCACGGAAAACAATATTTTGTGATTAAGCTTTGTTTAGAACTGAAACTATGTCAGTAATTGCATCTAAAAGACCATATTCAAACTTTTACATTTTCTGCGTTTAAAATAACATCAAACAGCAAACCATCGTTATACGGAGGAAAGAGAGGGAAATGAACAAACATCAAAATGCAACGCTCAGTTCCCTTTTAAGCAAAAGCTCAACATTTTGCAGCAGGATGGGGGCTGTCTTTGCAGCATAAAAGATTATCCCTAATAAGATATTGGTGATACAAGCAAGTCGGGTCGAGTCGAGTCGAGTTGGATATTTGTGCATTTCAAGAGCACATAGAAACCTGTTACGTTTCTTTCCCTCATGTGTTTTAGGTATTCCATCCAGGGAGGGTTGGTTAAAAGAAACCTGCCTCCAAGTTTATGTCTCCCCGTCATAGCAAGGTAGAATTATTGCTTCTTGTTGGCTATTTTGTGCCAAACATCTCTTTTATTGTGTAGATGCTCAGATGATTCTACTTGGTCAGATAAAAAGCTGTTATTTTCACCATGAAGACAATGTTCCCCTATCTTTTTATGATCCTATGATTACTTATGTATGCTCGATCCTTTAGCCGATTGGTGGAAGAGAATCAATCCTATCTATGAGTCTGATTGAGACGATAAGTGAATAAAATATTGATTCGTTTTAGTCAGATAGCTAAAGAGTTTAAGATTCTTTTTATCATATAATGGATCCTTTAGATTTGATTTTAAAACAGGCAATGTGACTGCAGTATAATGCAATTTGTTGGTACTATAGTTTTGACAGTGTGTGCTGCAGTTTTTTGTATGACATTTTGTGAAAGAGAAATACCCGTATGAGACAAATTTGTATAAACAGGCAACAAGCATAGCATACTGTAGCCATATACTAACAACATCTCGTAATAGGTTGTGCAGGTAGCACATGTAATTTGTGCTTTCAAATTAAGTGGCTCGTCTTGAGTTTATCGTTTATTTTTGTTGGAACCAATGACTAACCATATCTCAGAAATCGAAAGGTTGTTTCCGTTCTGTTTTTAACTTATTATTATTATAAATATATTTAATATCTTTGATAGAAATGTCTAATCAATAATCTCTAACTGTCTAATCTAAGTCTAAGTGGTCTAACCCCAACAGGTAGGCGATTTTTTTTGGGTATAGAAGAAACTAAATTTTTACCTTTTCCCTTGTGTAGGAAAATGCTCTGGATGGATTACTAAAATGTTTTAATTCGTTTGGCGTAATTCCAACCACTAACGGAATGTCAGATGTGGCCACCTCAGCTTAGTATGATTCATGGATAAGATTTTCTGTTGATTGTCTTCTATTTAATTGTTGTGATGTTGCCAATGATATTTCCCTGTACGTTTTTGTTTGCTTTGTGTTGCAGAATTTGCAAGGACTCAATCCATCTCAGATGATTCCCCCTGAGATAATATCGCCAAGAATTGTCTGGATTGTTTTGTCTACGAAGTTTTCTGTGATGCAGCTTTATGTGTGAAAATTCCACTCATGTTGACATGCCCGGTTTTACAGTCAACAAAGCCAATGGCGTGGATATAGTTGGTGTAGTTTAATTCTTGCTTCACCTAGGCTCAACTTCTGTTCCATTAATGGCTCTTTTGTGTGATTAGTACATGATGCAGTCGAAACCTTGGTGGACTAGGATAACGTTCTAACGCCGACGTAGTTTGAATTCACAAATTAGAAACACTCGAATCCACAAATAATAAACAAGAACCAGTCTTGAAAAATAAGAATTATTATTGAATGAATCAAACTATGAAGAAGGCTTCATATTTATAGGCGAAAAGCAACATCTTATGCCTAAGATAACTAATCTTATCTAACTAAAAATATATCTTTTAACAAATCTGAAAATAATTTCTAATAATAAAACATCTAAAACAAACGAACGAAAGATAAAAATCTAATAGTCTCCTCCTATGTCAGTTCAACCGACAACGATGATAACCTCAATGTGACATTCAACTCCTTTGTTGTGAGGCTAGTTAGTGTGTTCTGGATCTTGCTTCACCAATTTTCAAGTTAATTAGTTCAATTTCAGAAGAAACATTTTTCATGCTCGAAACTGACCCCATAAACCAACATTAGTTCTTTTAGTGTGTTTTGTCCTCACTTATAAACACCCTGAGAAACTTCACAGGAGGTCATCCATCCTAACATTACTCCGTAGTTAAGCGTGCTTAACTGCGGAATTCTAAAATGATGGACTACCGGAAAAAAAAAATATATCTTATTGATATAGATAGTATTATTAAATCATTTAAACATTTTCTTACCGTGTACCTTTTTAATTCATAATAGTGCACAAGGTTAGAATGCACAAGTCGGTGTTCAGCATAAGAGAAGACAATGATAGTGTTTTTAGCGGGAACTGCGGTTGGCAGTGCATGTCCTAAGATAAGAGCCTTTGAATAAGGAAAAGAGTGAACCTGGACCCATTGCGCATATTCACTAGTCATTAGCGTTTTTTTGCTCTACGACATCATAGTCAAATTTTCTTTTCTTTATTCCTGTTTTCGATTTTAATTGTTGGTTTTTTGGGTAGTCTGAGTCAGTAACTCTTTAAAAACTTCATCAAGTGATCGGATTTACTGTCTGAGCTTATGCTTTGAAAACATAGTAGCTTCACATGTTAGGGTCGCTATAATTTTTTATACATACTACATACATCCTTTGTTATTTTGCCTCTGCACTTTTAATCGTGTCCATGGCAAAATGGAGGGGGCAGATGACTGAGCGACAGTTGAACATTGACATTTGAGCTTTCGGGCATTAATGTGTGAATTTTTCATCAAAGATCAGTTTATTTTGCTAAGAGGGTTTTTTTACATGCAAGTTCCTTTCGGCTTTTTCATTGATGATCAGTTTATTTTGATTCAAAGGGATGATATTCACATTTGAGTTCGAGGGATTTGTTCCTTCTTTAAGCTAGCACTGTGGATTATCATCTTCTTTAAGCTTTGGGCCTCATTTCCTTGAAAAATTATCATAGGTTTCAATATTATTTTGTTTTTGTCTTTGTTAGTTGGTGCTGGGAAGAATATATAGATAGTTTCAGGGGATCATCCTCACCTTACATGATAAGTCGTTCAATCAACTCTTCCAAAAAAAAGAAAAAGTTAAGAGATCAAAAACTGTTGAGTGTGGAACTGACCAAAAAAAAATCGTTTAGGATTTCTTTTTAGAAAAATATAGACAATTCCATGGAGTAGGTTCATTGGAACCGATCCTTAGCAAAAGTACCTCACAACAGATATCAAGACCTATCGTCGATGCAGTCATCAAAGGAAATAAAATGGGGAAGGGAGCACGCGATGCAAATGCGGCTCCATTCTTCAGAGGATTGGGTTTTATGATCACAAGTTTGAAAAGAGTCACAAGATCTCTTTAGTTGTCGCTATGGTCATCCTGCATTTCATTTGGCTTTGTAGTCTTTTCAGATTTGGTGCAAAGTTGATGTTGCAAGAGCATCTCTAATGATGCTAGTCATATTTAGAAAGAGCAACTTTATAATTTGGCTATGAATAGTGCAAAGTTGTTAAAATTTGACAATATTGCTCTAATGATGTTCTACCATATTTTATCATTGTCCCCTTTTTTTATGCTTCTCTTCTCACACTTTTTGATTCTTTGCGTCCAAACATACCAAATTTGATGATATGACAAAAATAATTATAGACAAATCCATTGTGAAGTAATTGTTTTAGCAATAACAAAATTTAGCGTGAAAATGGAAAACCATCAGAGTCTAACAAACGACTAAATTTAGCATAAAAAAGCAAGTGCATTGAAGATACTGTAAATTTTGTATTATAATTTATATTAAGCTCAATAAAGATCATAATGACAAATGCGACCCTATCAATCATTTATATCTTCAATTATGAAAAAATATCCATTGCACTTTTCATTTATGTTTTGGCTCAAAAAGATATGATGTGCAATGCATGGACTCATCAAATGAATTTATTGATATACACAAGTAAGTTTATTTATGATTAAATCATTGAATTTAGATTTAAAGCTCATTATAATATTAACTCATATGTTACATGGTAAAATATCCTAATAGATTATAATATTACGTAAAATTAAACATAATTATATTTATGCGATATATCAATTTTTAAATTTAACGATCGTTTTATGCAATCAATATAACCTGATTCAATCATATATTATGTTGAAAATATAACTTGATGACTCTTTGAAATAATTCAACATTTATTAATAAATTCATCCAAGATTTTAAATTATATATTAATATTTATATGTGCTTATATTATATTATTCAAAATCAATTTTTAAATAAATAATGGATGATAGAGCACAAAAGATTCATTCTAAAAATCAGCTTATAAAATATATGATTGATCAAATATTATGGTTAGGTTGATATAACTTAAAAAGTTCTAACATTATATATGGATCCATATGATTAGATTGCTACTAAATTATAATAGTATAAGAATTACTTTTAAATTTGTTTTTTTAAAAAATGATTGTATAAAACTTATAAGATGTAATTATTTTTATTTCATAACTTATACATATGATGTTAAGATTTTTATTTATTTATTTTTATATTTTTGATCAATTAATTAGATAAGATTTGATACTCATTTTTTAAAATTTTATTTCAACCATTCAACTTATAATAAAATATTAGATATTTAATTATTAAATATTTTTTTAAATTTAAATAAAATAAAATGACATGACATGTCTTAATGTGATATATCATTAAGGTGATTTATCATTGAAATATTTTTATATATTATATATATAATAAAATTATATATTAATTAAAATAAATCATTTTAATCTCCGCAATTCCAACACATCTAAAAATCTAACAAGAAATAAACTTAATCCCATGAACTTGCACAAATCTATTTTTCCTTTACAAATTCCCCATCTCAAATCAAAATAATTCAAAATCCCCTCTTCCATTTTTCTCTAGACAAAATCCCCAATTATTCTCCCCTCACTTCAATCAGCTTCTCCCTCGAATTATTCTCCCTCGCACACTCCTTTCATTTTCACTGGTCAGTGACTTCGCATTTTCACCATTTCTCCTCTCCTCTCATTCTCATTCTCTCAATTTGTGTTCTCACTCGTCTGTGATTTGACTGAATCAGCGTCAGCTACTGCAGTTGACTGAAGCAGAGAACGGAGCTCAGTTGTGGTGGATTCGACGATTCAGTGGTTTTTTTTAGGGTTTTGGGATTGGTGAGGTTCGTTTCTCTGCTCGAAAGATTTCTTTTTACTCGATTTGGTAATTTTTGGGGGTGTTTTTGGTTTGAGTGGTGGTGGTGTTCTGTGCATGGAAATCTAGGGTTTGTGGTGTATGTCATATCGGGGTTGGGAATCTGTTGATTTGGTGAGAGGGGGCTGATGGGTGTTGGTGACAGTTATGGGATCTGTGATTGTGGGTGTTCGAAGGTGGTGTTTGCTGTGAGGAAATTTTGGCTTCTTGCGGGGTTGAGATATTTTTCTTGTTTCGTTCAGTTCGTTGGTTAGCTGCCAATTAGGGTTTCATATTAGGTTTTTGACGCGTAGTCCCTGCTCAATGTTGTGCAATGTTGAAGTTTTGTGAAGATTAGGTCATTTGAGAAGAACTAGGTCGGAAATTTGGTTTTTGCGGAACTGAAGGGAAACCGGTTAAGAAAAATATCGCATTTCATGTGTTTGGGGTATTTTCATAAAACTAAATGTAAGAAGTGATGGGACATTGTTATTTGGCCATAGTTTTGCCTTGTTGGATTCCGTGGAATGTTGAGAGAAATAGAGTAGATAACTTCATGGTTGCGAGTTCTGGTTTGTATGCTTTACATTAGTCACCGGAAGATCTATAACGTTTGTCTGCTCAGATCCAGTTTATGACAGAAAACCTAGGAGATGCTGTATGCACTAGTGATAATGTGATGGAATGCGTGTACAAGATATTAGACTGAGCCCACTAGTAAGGCAACTTCAATTCGTCATTCTTGAAATTCAATCAAGTGACTGTGGTAGGCCTTGTTGTGTTTGTGAAGGTTGTCCTATCATGTAAACTGCCACACGATGTGTGTAGTCAAAATGAGGAGAATGACTTGAAAAAGTATGTTGTTTTGATTTATATGCAGATGGATAGTGTGTTCATGATTGATGCTCTTCATATTGATCCTTTATCATGGCGGAAACTTCTGAAAGCTGGCTGAAAGCCACTCATTTATGGTATCGAAATGATTCATCTACGGGTGTAATCATTTAAAGATGTGCATTCACCTTAGTCAATGTTATTATTTCATCATGATGTTCTAAGTCTATGCTTTTCCTGTAGCCAGTTTGCACTCGAATGTGCTTTCAAGGGCTTGAGGTGGACATAACTGCAGTATAAAACTATTCTCACTGAGGATGCAAACCAAGAAGAAGATATCTGCTCGGACTAGGACTGTTTCTGGTGAGCCAACTAGCCCTAGAATCTCAAGATCTCGGAAGAAGCTTTCTCAAAATGGTCATGATGGTGCAAAGGAATCTGCTGTTCTTATTACATCATCTGCCAGAAAACAAAAATTAGGTAAGGGCATAAGACTATTGGTTTAATATATCGTCCTTAAAAATTATTGGATAAAGTTTCATCTACTTGCCAGCAATTCTTATCATGAATTGTACACAACTTTTCAATGAAGAATTTTGTAAGATTTATTTTGTGGTATGCGTATTTTGAAGAATAGCTCATTCTGATACCCTATAAAAATGACTCTTTGATTCCATCCAATTTTATATTCACGTGCAATCTTTCGTTCTGTATTAGCTATTTGCGCCACTAGCCCATTGTCTATGCATCATTTTGCACTATATCTGTGTGTATTATTGTGCGACTTGATATTCCTTCTATTTACCATTAGATTTGTTGTGATGGTATCGTTGGTTTTGGGCCAAAAGGCCCAAAACTGAGCCGATAAATGGAATTTCCTGGTGCAGATGACTGTTAAGAAATTTGAACAAAGGAGTCCTCTTACTCGTTAGACTTTGATTACTAATACGATCTTGGACATAAGCAGCTGTGCATTTGTCTATGACCCTTTTTTTTTCTCATTAATTGTTATCCTAGGCTTATGGGTGGTGCTGTCTATGAGCAAGGTGCCAAGGTTTCACTTGAAAAGCTTGCACCAATAATCGTAGTGAAGAAAACCACTGGAAAACTTTGTTGCTCTCTTATTATGTTTTAAGCTCTAATTTTGTTTTTGTCTTTTTAAATATTGTTTGAAGGGAAGTGATTTTGAGCCATGTTCTATAGTGATCAAATGAAACGTAGATTGCGATTAATGAATTCTTAGCGTGTGTGAACTTTGAAATCCCTACACTTGATAGAATACGATTATGAAATTTTTCCTTCTATATCAACTATTAGATCTAGTTGGTTGACCCGTATATAGACAAGTCAGAGACTCAGAATGTGCTTACAGCTTACCTTCTATCGTAGGTGGCACCCTTGCAAAGACGAATTGTGAATCTTGTGTGAATGGCTTCAATTCCATATGCAGTATGGTAATGGATGAGACTATGGATGCTGCCCAGGTTTATCATGAGGTTAATACTGTTTCTATGATTCCAGACTTCATCACCAACTATTCCTATTTTTTCTTCTATTTTGTTATCAATGGGCTAATGATAATATTGGAATTTTCTCGTAATTGATCCGTTATGATCGGGACAGTATGAAGGTTTTTTTTTTTGTAGAGGGCATATATATAAATCAAAGGAGAAAATTTACAATAAAACAAAATTAATAATTCGTAACATGTTCTCTTGTGATGCTCCTATACATACTAAGTTCAAATGCCTACTGTATTCCACATGGCTCTTGGCCTACTTGGGGTCTAAGCCACTGGTTTAGGAACTAAGAGACCATGATTCTATAGCTGCCATTTTGGACCTTATCAATACCATCACTTCGATCATCGAATCAACATACAATTTTACTCTACTCTTAATGTTGCATGATAGCAAGCTCCAGAGCTTATCACTTCAGGAGCTTGTCGTTGTCCTTTAAATATAAAAGCATTTCATGCAGTCAAGATCCCGTATAAGCCCAACTGGTGATGATGCATGTTGCCATATTGGTTTATTGGCTTGTGTCACCTGTGATCTACATTGATTTAAGAGTGTTGTAGAATTTGATTAGCCTAAATATAAACCTGTTTTTTTCATTTTTCTTTTACTTAGTGACTGCTACAGTTTTAAATTAATCTAGTGGCTATGAACTAAAAATAAGAAAGTACCTTTCAAACTTTGACCATGAAACTATGGATGCCTGTCTTGGGTCCAGAGATATTCTCTGAAAAGCATCAGCAAGGAAGTTTCTGTTCATGGGCATTAACGAATTAGTTGCCTGGATGAAAATTTGATTGCTGGATGTATTGCTAGATTTGGTATCGAAACACATCTCAATTAAAATTTTCATTTGTGTAAGCTACAATGGGATAAACCTGTGTTGACCAAACCCATGGAAAAAATGAAAGTCGTTTGGTTTATATTGTAGCTTAAGTGAGTGGATCTACCCAGAGAATATGTATGTTATGGGCTTATGGCTTGTATGAGTTGCATACAGCAAACCGGCTGTGTCAACTAGTAATGATTGGAATAAATTTTTTCTACTAGGCACAAATGATTGGCAATTCATTCTACCTCTACTGCTGCAAAGATAAATTAGTTTGCTTTCAATCAGAAAATTGGACGTATGTTCCTATAGTTTAAACTATGGGAAGTATTGCTTGTCAGATAAAATTTGCTCTCTATTCAATTTTTAAGCTGAAGCATGAACCCTGGTTGAACAGTGCTATGCAAACAGGAGTTCACCTGTATGTGCTCGCTATTTTGCAGGAATGTGTAGAAGCCACTGCTACTGCTGAACAAGATACCATATTTTCTCCTTCTTTCCATGCTTCTAAAACTACTGGTGCAGATGGTGTAAATGGAGGTAAGCAACTAGATGAGTGAAATCCCTGCATTTGGCATTTCTATATAGAGCAATCTTGTTTTGATTTATAAGCTGATTACTCTCTTGTGTCTCATCTGAAGTAGAAACTTCATCTCTGAGTCACTATGACATCCATTAAATTTATCCTGCAGACATGTACTTTTACAAATGTGGTAGTTGCTTTAGCATGGCATGTGTATCCTTGGTCGCGAAAGAAGGCTCAAAAAGGCTTTAAGCCGTTCGAGTGTTTTTCGCTCAGCACGGGTAGAAATGAAAACTGTTGACATGCTAGTAATCCTTGTGAGGTGCTGCTTTGAACGATTTCTGCATTAGAAAGCATTGGTCCAGAGCATGAATGAAACTTTTTTTCTTTAACAGATTTGATTTGAATATTAGTATCTGCTGTGAATGCCATGCAGTGATTACCGGAGCATGCCTGTCTTCTGAAGTTTCGGCAATATATCTTGCCATGAAAAACTCCAAGCTTGAATGTCTAGATGAGCATGGTCCTGACTCAATGCCGGATGATGTGTGCATGGACGAGGATGACTATGAGGAATTTGACGACTTTGATCCATACGTATTCATAAGGAACTTGCCGGAGTTGTCATCAGTTGTCCCGACATTTCGGCCCTTGTTACTTCCAAAACAGACACGAAGGTGCCCTCGGACTACTCTTGTGTTGGATTTGGATGGTATGAGCATTCATGTGGATTCCTGTAGAGTTACTTGAAGATGGATTGGTTCCTTTAAAGTGCTCCCTAGTTGTTTTGTGCATATTTCTGATGACGGCTCTTTGATGACAGAGACACTAGTGCACTCGACATTGGAGCCTTGTCCTAATGCGGACTTCACATTCAAAGTGAGCTTTAACCAGAAGGAGCATACAGTTTATGTTCGTTGTCGTCCTCACCTGAGAGATTTCATGGAAAGGGTTGCAAACCTCTTTGAGATCATCATCTTCACTGCCAGCCAAAGTATTTATGCTGAACAGCTTCTGAATGTGTTGGACCCTAAAAGGAAAGTATTCCGCCACCGTGTGTTCCGTGAATCCTGTGTTTATGTGGAGGGGAACTATTTGAAAGATCTGTCAGTGCTTGGTCGTGATTTGGCTTGCGTTATCATAGTTGATAACTCTCCTCAGGTACTGTTCCACTATTACAATCTTCTCATCTAAATTCTCTTTAATTGCTTATGGTTATTTGGCCTTGCTTTCTCAGTTGTATACGACTAAATTAGTTTAACTCATGCTGATTATCATATGAATTTTTAACCTGATGTTGGTTCTTGTCCTTTTTATGGCGTAACCAACTAAAAGAAAAATGAAAAGAATATAGTGTATAGTTAGCGTGTGTTGTTTTTACATCTTAAACAAACTCCACATGAGGTGGCCCATTGACTGGCATCTCCTTGAAACGTTTGTACATGATAAATGGATAGCAGCTGCCAAACTCAAGGTTCTCTTTGAACTATTAAAAGCTCAAAATTTGGGGTAACAGGTCGGGAACGTTCATTGTATGTAACATGTATAGTAATCTTTTGCAGGCGTTTGGGTTCCAAGTGGACAACGGAATTCCTATTGAAAGCTGGTTTGATGACCACTTAGACAAGGAGCTACTGCTGCTGATACCGTTTTTGGAGATCTTGGCTGGTGTGGAAGATGTGCGCCCTCTCATCGCGCAGAAGTTCAACCTTAGGAAGAGAATCGCTGCAGCAGTGTATCCTTCTTGAAACTCACATAGCGGTATCCTTCCTGAGCCGTGGTGAGCCTGAAACAAATCGAGTTGTGAGGCCAACATCTGTATAAGCTGGGTTTAGACCTCATGTTGATGTAGAATGACAGATCTGTTTGTATGGATACATCAATCTCTGAGAAAATGAACTCTATTTGTTAGCGCCAATATGAGAACTCTCTGCAGATCTTTTTTCCTTTGTTCATGCTCGGATGTTGCACAGGCCAGTTGCGTGCATGATGCAAGAAGATGTGTTTAGTAGTTTCTTTGTTCATAATCCTTTGTTTTCCTACTATGATGCTGGTGCAAGTTAACCGCCTCTCCTGGCTTCGACATTTTGTGGTATGCCTTCAATAGTCTTTGCTGGGGCTTAGTTGGTTCCGAGCGTTGGAGATTATGGATCTTCTGCTTTTGGTTCGGTCTTTAATCTATGTAACTTTTGCATTGTAGATTTGTCTGAAGAATGTGTGTGCGTAGGGATAGCCCATGTTTTCGAGTGTACATCACAGTCGCCCTTATATAATGCATGAGCCATGAGTTCCGTTGTTTCGGATGCTTTTGTTTTTCGTAACTGCTGATTGAGCATGATGTATGTCATGAAAAATTAGTCAGATGTTCTCGCATGGAACAAGAGGAACGCCAGAGTCGGAAAAATAACAAATCATCAAAATCTCCAATACATTTCTTACAGGTTTAGATCGAATCATACCCGGACTGGATTAGTTATTAGACCACATACGTTCAAGTGCTGTTACATGGGATAAGTACTGATTTCCCAAACACGCATCAAACTCGGAACAAATCGTCCAAATTTTGCATCGGAAGAAATACTGTGTTGAGGATCATATTATGTGTTACTCACATAATCATTCACCTGCTCTTGTCTTGATTCGTATTGCTAATTGGCTGTCCATTCCTACTCTTCCAAATAGTCCTGTGCACAACATAGAACACAAAGATGAAAAGGAACCAGCAAATTTTACCGTGCTCAGCAAGCACTTTGGTTAAGAAGCTTGACCATGGTCAAGTTCCTCTATAAATGGCATTAGTCTCACTATCACGCACCGGTTTCCACTTCATTTCATCACCCCCGCCTAGAAGTACATCTCTCTGCCTCCCTCTCCTCTTTCAAATTCAAAATTTCACACAAATTGGAACACACCACAAAAACACATCATCCGATTTCGAAATCTCTTGCTCCAAGCATCGAAAATGGTGATTTCTCTCTCTCCTCAACGCTTCGCAATTTCCGTTCACTCTGATTCTTCGAGCACAGCTTCGATCAGTTCGCGATTCGGTTTCTTCGAGTCGCGATTTGAATTTCGTTTGTTTCGATCTATTAGGTATTTTTGGATTCTGACTGTGATTTGTGATCTGCGTGTGTGAAGGTTGTTGCGCAGAAGGTGAAGGAGAGCGAGATCACGGAGCAGGACTCGCTTCTTCTGGTAATAATCTGATTACGAATCGGATTCGTTCAATGTTCATTCCATCGTGTTTGAGCGTGCGATTGTGCTGTTTTTTATGCTGCTCTTTTGAATGGGTGATGTTTGTGCTTCGATTGTCTCATATGCTCGGTTTTGGTTGGAAACGACTTTGATAGTAGCTTGATGAGTTGGCTAAGCTATTTGCGGATCTAGTTCAGGAATCGTGCAGAAATGCTTGAACTCGAAGTTCTGTGCATGCTTTGATTTCGATTGTGATTTGGTCGATCTACTGTTGGATCATTAGGTTTCAGCAAACCGTTTCGCATTAGCTTCTACAGATCTGCTTGTTTAGGTGTCAGATCTGCAATTATTAGTTGTTTATGAGTTAATTCAAGGTGTTCGCCATTCTGGTCGTTTGAATGAATGTTGTTTACGCTTTGGAGTGCTCTGTGCACATTGCATGATAGTGGAAACAACTTCAATAGTAGTTTGATTAAGTGTAGTTTGAGGATACAGTTCATGAAATTGAGTTGAATTGCTTGTGTTGAAAATTTTCTTCTCGATTGTGATTTGTTCAACCTACTGTTGTTGGATCACCTTTTTTTGATTGTTTAGGGCTTCTATCTATGACTAAGACTTGTTAATGTGTTAATTCGATTTAATCCATTACATCATATTGATTAGCTGCTGCTAGTAATGTCGATAAGCCATGCCGTGAATTAGCTGATCGTATTGTAGCACTGGATTGTATGACACATTGCGACTGTATGTTACCTCAGTTACTTGGTTTCATTCTGGAGGACAATAGACCCCTGGAGCAGAATTCGTGTCTAGTAATCATCTTAGTGGGTTCTGTAACATGCTGATTGTGCCAGTAAATCCAGTGTGTGCCTTCAATGTTCTAGGCATTTTTTTCCCTGAACCACTGATATTTATGCTCCAAATTATCGCGGAGGCAGCTTTGATGGGTAGTTCGTTGGAAAAACAAGCTCGAGCTAAAATGCTCAGAGTTCAGGCATACTTTATACGGATTCGGATTTCTTCCACCAACTTTTCTATCAACATTTTTCTGGTTGCTTCTAGAGATCTTACTACTTGGGCTTTTGATCTACTGTTAGATTCGCTTTATGAGTTTATTTATTCACAATGGTGTGTCATCTTGCTGCTTGTTAAACATTGTCAATAAGCTCTGCAGTGAATTCGCTAATTACGATTAGTAGCATAACATCATATGAGACATTGAACCCTTGTGTTTGCTAGTTCAGTTCCTGGAAAGGAAGTTATAATTCCATGTTTCTAGTTCTACTGGAGCCTTTCAAGGCTGTACTTATCGGTTAACCAAAACTTTGAAACTGTATGCAGACGAGAAATTTGTTGCGAATTGCGATTTTCAACATCAGTTACATCAGAGGTTTGTTTCCAGAGAAATATTACAGTGATAAATTTGTTCCTGCTTTAGGTGAGGTTTCTTTTACTCTTAGCCTCAGTTGGTGTTTGTAGAAAAGTGTGTAATCATATGCTTCAATTTGTGGCCATATTGAATATTAGATTCTGTTCTTTGATCTGCAACTGTTGAGTGATGCATTAATCTCAGAGATGAAGATTAAGAAGCTCCTGCCTGTGGATCTGGAGTCACGCAGGCTGCTAGACTGGATGGAGAAAGGCAAGTTCACTAGTCTAATGTAGATATGTGCAACCATGGTCTAGGTTTATTCGACAATTGAGAAGTGTTTTCTATCCTGTAGGAGTTTACGATGCACTGCAAAAGAAGTACCTGAAGACACTATTGTTCTGCATATGTGAAACAATCAATGGTCCAATGATCGAAGAGTATTCATGTAAGATTTTGCAGGGTCCACAGTTATTGATATCTTCGATAAGAGGTATCAAGTCTTAATGAATCATACCAGCAATGGCTTGTCATTGCGAAACGTGAATGTCAATGATTATAGTTGCTGCACGAACGTCTGTTAACTAGTTACCTGCATCAGGATGGGCACACAAATCTAGTAAATTAGTAGAACCTGATATTAGATTACATACTTGGTCGAACAAATGGTAAATCACATGACCTATTTTGCATATACTTTGTCGATTTTCCCTCGGAGTATTGGTGATATCTGTCGACATTTCAGCACTGTTTGCAAGTAATTGGCATCTGAAGTTTCTGTTTCTGCAGTTTCCTTCAGTTATTCAGATTCTGACAGTCAAGAAGTATCGATGAACATCAGCCGCTGTAGAAACAAGAAGCAGGGAGGAACATTCAAGTGCAACTCCACTGGTGAAGTTACTTCTACCCAAATGAGGTGATCACATACGATATTTGACCGATTATGTTAGTATTTGTATTATTGGTCAGTCGATCATTGTCATCATTACCAAAACTGTGTTTATTGCAAAAACAGGAGTTCTGCTTGCAAGATGATCCGCACACTGGTGCAATTGATGAGAACACTGGATAAAATGCCAGAGGAGGTAGGTGAATTCTGCAGATATTTTGTTGTCATTTTCAACTTGCAACTGTTTAATGACTCCCTGTTTTGTTTCAGCGTACTATATTGATGAAGCTTCTCTATTATGATGGTGTGACGGTATACTTCTCCACCTGTGTTACTATTCAAAGCAATGCTCAATCCTTTTAAATTAACTTGTATGTGCTCAAACCAAGTAGGTCACAAAAAATATGATTTTATGTTATTCAATGAATAATTTCCCATATTCAGAGATCCACCACCCTGAGAAGTTGTTTTTTTCCCCTTGAAAATGACTCTGAGACTAAATCCTCTTTAGCTGTGTACTGCTTACATTCTTCTAGATCATGCCATTAGATTACCTTGTCAATCTGCTGCTTGAAGAACTTTGTGAAATATATCATGGTTGTGTCCTGTTACTCCTCTTTATAGTTTAGTCATGGGATTTTGGATATCTGAACCTGTAACAAAGTTAGCAAAAAGGCCAGAGCTGTTTCAATTCGATAATATGTAATCTGTGTAATGTCACTGCAGCCGGAAGACTATGAACCTCCATACTTCAGATGCTGTACTACAGAAGAAGGTTACAATCAATGGACAAAGAATCCCTTGAAAATGGAGGTTGGGAATGTGAACAGCAAGCACTTTGTCTTGGCACTCAAGGTGAGAACTATAAGCTCTTGCAAGGGTAGTTGGCATCGTAATTCATGATCTAACTTTTGCACTGTCTATGTTGAACAGGTGAAAAGTGTGCTTGATCCCTGTGACAATGATGCTGAAGATGATCATGTTGATAATGTGAGCTTTGGAGTAGATTCTGTTCAAAGAGATGACAGTTCAGATACTGAAAGTGAGGTACGCAAATAGCTTTTCCTTATGACTCAATAATGCACTTAAATATCAAATTATATAGCTTTTCCTTTTGACTCAATAATGCACTTAGATATCAAATTATATGAGGATGAAAGCATTTTGTTATATTCCTAGGTGGGAAGCTCACAAGAGGATCAATACATTGTTGCACCAGCTGGTAATACTATCTACGCAACCTTTGTAACATCTAATCACCATCCAGCAGCTGTGTTTGTTTCATGCATGGCTGACATTTTATATTTGGCTAGCTGATCCGCAACAACCATGTGAAGAAGATACGCCCATGGAACAAGGTTGTGCTGTTCTCCTTTTTTCTGTAGCTAAAAGATGAACATGCCATGAAAGATCTCTGATTCTGATGCTTAATCATTGCATTCTTATTACTTTACCATTTTCCTTTATTATAGTTGATGTTAATTCTAATGGATTTCATTCGAACAACAATTTTGCAGATGATACACAAGATCCAGAAGAAGATGAAAAACAACTATGCCGAGTGAGAGACTGGATCAGCTCATGCCACCATGAAACGGTTGAGATCACTGATGTGCTCTCTAACTTCCCTGACATCTCGATGGTATGATTCTTTTTCTGACGATATCCAATTACAAACTAATATAGGCATTACCTGTAGTTGAGCAATTAGCAGCCATAACTAAATGGTTTTCTGCTGGGTTTGATAAACACAGGTGTTGATTGAAGGTACTTACCCCTTGTGATCGGCGAGAATATGATGAAGGGAAATGAGCATCTGAACAATTTTTGTTAACCATCAAAATGTATGCCATTTAATGAAACTTGTATTGATTTCAGAGATAATGGAGAAGCTGGTTCATGAGGGAATTTTATCAAATCTTGGGAGGGATACGTATGGTATCAAAGGGCAGAAGGTTGCAAGTCTTCTCTAGAGAAATCTTTATCATTTGAATATACTCTTGATATCTGTTACCCAGTTGAACTCTTTTACATGCTTTTAACCGGCAAGAACATTATATGCAGAAGTTTGAGTATGAGTTTGATGTGAAAGACGAAGCTATAGAACCCGCTTTTCCACTCAGTGGTAGAACCCCTCAGGCTATTGGAGACGATCACATGTACATGAAGGTTAGTGGTTTGCCACTAGACTTCTAATAGTCACACACATTGCTTCCCCCCTCCCTATTTCAATGATAAGTAGTCCTCCGCATTTCCCCTCGTCACAGTTGATTGTTTTCTTGTCTCGAGTTTGGGAGTAGGGCACTGTTTTATCTCGTGTCTGATCCACTCAAGAACAACAAATTTTTGTTTAACATGAGCTTTTCTGTTAGAAAATCAGATTTGGTCTAGGAAAACTGTCTGCTTCAGAGGAAGACAGCTGTGAACGTTCAGCGCCTGACTTTAGCTTGAATGTGCAGGCTCTCTATCATGCTCTCCCAATGGACTATGTCTCAGTTGCTAAACTTCAGAACAAGCTTGAGGGAGAAGCAAACCAGTATACAGTTAGAAAGCTGATTGACAAAATGACCCGAGACGGGTTTGTTGAAGCCACAAGCAATCGAAGGCATGGTTAGTTCATACAGAAGTTACCTCTCTAACTTTAATTGACCGGAAGAAACAACTCTTGGCCTGCTTGATTAAAACTCCTTTTGTAGGTAAGCGAGTGATCCATTCTGATTTAGCCGAGAAGAAGCTAAGGGAAGTAAAGAAGGCCTTGGATCTTGATGCTAAGGTAAATGCAACGGCACATTTTTTTTTTGTAGAACTATATTAAGCTGCGGATAAATTGAGCCATCTTCGTTGCTCTTCGCGATGATCCATTAGTGTTATAATTTTCTCTTTAAATGGGTTTGCCTAATATGCTGAACAGGCGATGGATATCAATGGTAATGATCCATGGAGCAAGCTGAACCTTCTTGAGTTCCATGGAACTGGTATGATGTTCAATTATTGAACTTCAATAAATCTCGATTTGTTGCACTAGTTACGGGGTCGTATTTCCAGTAGCAACTTCTGCTCTGTAGGAATGAACCATCTGGATGCTTCTACATGCGGTGGCCTTCATTCCATCGGATCAGATCTCACCCGCACCAGAAGCAGATCCGAGGCACATCAGAATGGTTCTGTTCTGGAGATGGAGCTGCCAAGCACACCTTCTAGCAAGGCATGTTTCCGCTACTCTGAGACATCTTCGGAAAATTTTGTGCTTACTGTTATATTCAGCTCGAGAGCTTTTTTGAAAAAGAAAACATGAGAGCTTCTTTAATTTTACTTACCACCTAGTTTCATTGCAGCCAATTGCCTCCCTTGAGAGCACTGTGCCAAAGAAAGATAGGCTGAATGGAAACAGCGGTCACGGAGATGATCTCGACAATTTGATTTGCAGTCGGTCCAGCCAGGACAAGCGGTCCAGGAAGGCCAGCATGGTATGCTTCGAACTCCTCACAGTTGCCATAGCTAACCAATTGAGACATACCCTTAGGTTTTCCACATGATATAGTTATACTTCGGACTAACTGTTAAACCTACATCACAGTGCATGAACGAAGAACTTTTCCTCTTTGAATCAAAAAAAAATATATAGGGGCAAAGTTTGTTATCTACTCCTATAAGTTTCTTTTTAATTGAGCCATTCACATTAGGCTTGAGATGACAGGAAGGAGGAGGAAGCGCCAACTGTAGAGAACCTGATATTGTGTAACGTGCTTTTGCAACTTACGTTTCCCTGAAGGATGAGCTCACGTTAGTTTCATGAGCAGGTGAGGGAGCCGATACTCCAATACATGAAGAGACAGAAGACGCAAGCTGTTTGCAATGCCTGAAGGATTCTCTACAGTCGACAACGTCCTTAGACGATTGAACCATTGTGCTTATTCAACTGGAACACGTATCTTCCACTATCCTTTAATCATAACAAACACCTAGCTATACATACTGGAGTCCATACATACAAGTCTGCCTTTGTTATCCTATATTCTTATATGCATACTGTGTGTAATACGATACACTTGATCGTTGAGTAATGCCTTTGGATACCATATTAGTATCTTAAACTTCGAATTTGACATGGCATTCTATTCGGGCACCTTAAACTTCACTGGACTTCAGTTTCGTTTGTAACACTTGTATGAACACAGGTCATATATTTAGTCTCCCAATGCTTGCCGCCAAAGGCGATCCTGCTTGCTCATGCTGAACAATTATCTCCATTATTATTCCCTTGTTTCATTGTTCAAATAAGTTTAGCAAGAATTTTTCGTCATATTCGTACAGTTTTCAAGGGACATGTTTGGACTTTTTGTAAGTGGGAGTCGGCCTATACCGTTGAGCAGAACTGCAGGTCGCCCCATGCTACTCTACAGGCAGAGGCAGGCAGCGGCCATTCTAGTATGGTATGGTAAGTCTGGCATCATCATCATCCGGCCCATGCTGAAAATGTTAGAGCCAATCTGCAATTTTCATGCCTTGTTGATTATGCGGACTTCGTAAAGGGCATTGCTATCTTCTAGGCTTATTTTGATATCTCCAAAGTTTGTTCCTTACATGATTTTTTTGGATCAAAATACCCTACTCTCATGGTGTGTCTTAGATTTATAAAATTATGTCTTGAACGAAAATGTATAGTTGATTTTTTATCATAAAAAAAGATTCTTGAAAAGATTCTATTTTTTAGAATAATCGTTATAGACTTTTTTCAGGAATTTTACATATAAAAAATAAACGAATGTGATTAATTTTAAATCAATCCATAAATCTCTATAAAACATATTTATAGAATTAAACATGCTTAAGCCAATAAACCTGTTCAGCATAGTCCTTGATTGAAATCGTAACTGACATTATCTGGGTCCCAAAGGGTTAACCTTACAGTACGTATCATTCAATACGAGGCCAATTATTTCATCCTGCATAGTGAAACCTTTTCAACACGGATACAAACTATGTTTTAATGTCATATGATAATTTTTATTTTCTTTTTGATATTGTGTGTTATTTATGCAAATAAGTTGAATTTATCTCCATAAATCTTTGTTTGTCATCGCATAAAATTAAGTCTCGATATTTAAGAATTATTAATATAAAATTGTTATCGTCAAGATAAATTTTGATTTAATCAAATAACTCACTTATAGCAAGATATTTTTGACCAAAACAAAAGTATTTCAATGTGATCCTCACATAATCAAAGCAACGGCAGCATACTGTATTTGCAGCGTTCATTTACTCGTAACAACAGTTCGAGATTTTATTTTTGTTTGGGTCGAAACAGTTCTGAGATTTTTTTCTTCCTAACCTCTGCGTCACGCTCACAAAAAGGCAACCCTAGCAAGGAAAAGAAACCACACTTTCCAATCCACTCCAGAACCTTCTTCATCTCATTCTCATCAACCCCCAAAAAAACCACATCTCACCTCACCACACCACACATAACACAGCCGCCCCCTCAATTCCCAATCCCAAATCAAACCTACACAATCCAATCCTCATCAACTCACTCCTCGACTTTCCATCACACACCGATGGCGGCAGATGATGCAGTGGAGCAACCGCCGGAGCTGAAGCACCTAGGGTTTGTGAGGACTGCCGCGATTCGATTGATCGTGTTCGTGTGGGCGGTGTACGATTACGCGAAGCAGAACTCGGGGTCGTTCAAGCCGACGGTGGAGCGTGTCGAGGGAGCCGTGTCGGCGGTGGTTTCGCCGGTTTACGATAAGTTCAAGGATGTCCCCGATGATGTCCTCGTTTTCCTCAACGGAAAGGTTGTGTTAGTGGTTTGAGATATTGTGGATTTGTTGTGATCTGATGAGTTGGTTTGAGTTGTGATTGATTGTTTTGAATTGTTCAGTGTGAAGTGTGATTTGTGATTTGCGATTTGTGATGGATTGATTGTCATGATCTGATTATGTAACTGTGAATTGAAGGGAACTTTTGTGAGATTAGATGGGAGATTTCTCTGTTGTTGAGTTGGTTTTGATGTTTTGAGAGTATGTTGTGAGTGCGATCATGCTGTGTTGTCGTTGGTGGTATATCTGATTGGGGTTATGAATCATGAGCGAGGTTGCGAGTTTGTTTGTTGGACGTGATCGTTTGTGAGATGATATCTGCGTTGAGCTTATGTTGAGGTATTGGATCTTGGAGACTAGCTGTTGTAGGAGCTGAATTTTGTATTTGTGTTGTTTAAAGGGAATCAAAGGATTACCAATCTAGTGATTTTAGAGAAACACGTGATCTTAGATTCTGGCTTTATTGGTATGTGCAGTGGTAATTGTTTCCTGTTGGTTTTAGGTCCTATTGAGTAGTATACGTGTGTTGCGGACAATTGTGTGAAGGGATTTGATGTTGTGAATCATCTTGAAGATTGAGTCTTCGTTTTTGAGATTACTTTACCATGATTCATCTAGATGGCAACTAGTCTAGCTATGTGCGGCCAACCGTATTCCTAAGCTATGTGTCTCAAGATTTGACTTGTGAATCATCAGATATAGTCATGCTAATGACATGATGGTATATTCTGCTGCACTGATATTAATCTTGGTGATGTTGTGCAGGTCGATGTGGCGACCACAGAGTTTGATCAGTATACCCCGCCTTTGGCTAAGCAGGTTGTTGGGCAAGCTCAACGCCTGGTCCTGAAGGCAGCGGAAGTTGCCAAAGAAATATTCGATCGTGGTCAGGCTGATGGACCCGTGGATGCTTTGCTTTATGTTTTTAGCGAGACCAAGCAGGTTGCATTAGATCAGACTGTGAAGGTGTACGCCAAACTTGACCAAGTTCCGCCGTTCCACACTCTGGCTCAGTTGATTGTTCCTTTGATCACCTTCTGGTCTGCGAAATACAACTCATTGGTCTCTGATGCAAGTGGAAGGTACCCTCTGTTCAGCTATGTTCCCTTGATCCCAGTTGATGACATAGCAACGGCATACAAGCAGACTGCTGCCACCAAACATGCTAATGGCACTGCTCTTTCGTCAAATGGTGCAAAGAACGAGTGAATCAGTGTTTGGCTTGATCGTGTTTGTGCATGTTACGGGTTCTATGGTGCATACTGTTAGGTGTGATGTGTGACAAGCAGGCATGTTCTCGACTTGAAGTTTGTTGCTCCCTTATCTTAGTAGTGCCCACTATCAGATGTTAATACTAGGCGCTAGTACTGAACTCTTTGTTGTTTTCGTCAGTGAGCTTTTTAGATGTTAAATTTTCGTTTTCTCATTATTCCAATGTGATTGTAGCATAAGCAAGTGCGGCTATTTCGGTATCGCCTTTCTGGAAATTTGGTTCTATTTTTCCGCTTTAATGTTGGTCGAGACAAGAATGTTGAGAGTGGAGCCATTCGCTACGAGGGTGTGGATTTCGTTGCCGCAAGGCCATGGTGGTATGGTTTATCTTTGGGATCTCTCATTTCTGAAAGATCTTTTGGTTGAGTCTGGACCATGCTTTCATTCTCGAAATCATGTGGAATTAGGAAAATGATCGAGGCTGATTATACGTCCAAATGCAGAGAACGAGACCACTCCTAATTCAAGGTGTTTATCTGTTTCCCGATTTTGATAGTTTTGACGAAAGAAAAAAAGATAGTATCTTCTCCCCCTCAATTTTTGCAAATTAACTGGACACAAATGTCAATGTATAATTTGATATTTGTGTAACATAATATATGTAGTGGAACAATCATAATAATGTTTATATTCATATGTATAGAATAATATAAATACGTATGCGTTGTAAGAATTATACAGAGGGAATATTTTTGAATACGTTAATGATCCAAAGCATGAGGGGTTGGTGTTATTATTTTACTTTTTTGTTTTTTGTTTTAGAAAATAGAACTCTTATATCTTTTATAGTTAGAAAAGAAAATGAGAATAAAACATATCCTATAATTTGTTTGTTCCCATAAATTATATTCTAATGATTTTCTTTTTCTTGTTAACTTCGATTCACTAGTGACTACTTGAATCAATATGTTGGATTTCTCATAATCATCGAAAAATTTTCTTTGTGTCATAAGTTATAAGTATAAAACTAGTGTTTCATATGATGAAAGTTAAAGGAATGCAGTAATTTAAATATCTAAAACAAATAAATATCATAAATCAAATTCTATAATATATATGTATGTTTTGACATTTAGAAATTTTAAAATAAGATTCCATACTAATGTAGCCCGCTCCACAGTTTTTTAATCATGGACAAAATTATCATTTAAAAGAGGAAAACAAAAAACCAAAAATCCATTAGCCTGTAACCATGACGTGATGAACAAAATCCTGCGTTATCTTCACGCAGAAGACTACCTCAACGGCTATTTTTCCAATCATCTACAAATTCATTCACCACCGCTCCTTCAACGACAAAAAGCCTCATATCTCAAATTTTCATCAGCGACCAAAGTCGAGAGGCATCGATCTTCTTCTCCTCGGAGATCGAAGATCGAAGACTGAGAGCAATCGAACGGGGGTGATTCCCCGACGCCGTTAACGGATCGATCTATCGATCGGGATTCGAGTTCGATGTGGTGCGGGATCTTGTTGTGTTCCTTGGGAACTGGAGTAAAACCCTAATCTTTGGGATTGAATTGGGGTGAAACCCTAATTTCTATAGAATCGAAGGTCGCGGCGAACCGTTGAATTCTCGATATCTCATCGGAGGCCGAAAGGTGGAGAGCGATCGACCGGGGGTGATTCCTCAACGGCCGATGATGATCGGATCGATCGATCGAGGATCGGCATCGAGGTGACAGATTCGAGTTCGATTTCGGACGCGATCTTGTTCTTCTTCTCCATGCGAAGAGGGGTGTGAAACCCTAATTGTTGGGATCGAGTGGGGGTGAAACCCTAATTTCGTATGGGGATGGAAGATCATCGCGGTGAATATGGGGTTCGAATCAGTTTCTTTGATGCCCTGTCGGACGGGGGTTGAAGTCGAGGGCTATCGTCTTCTTCTCCGGCGAACACGGGTGAAACCCTAATTTTTGGGATCGAGTTGGGGTGAAGCCCCGACGCCGCCATGGAGATCGAAGATTGATAGCAATCGGCCAGGGGTGATTCCCCGACTCCTCCTCCGACGTAGATCCAATGATCCGTGGTGGAAACCGCCGGGGTTGATTCCTCGACGCCACCACAGAGACCGAGAGCGATCGACCGGGGGTGATTCCCCGACGTCATTGATGGAATTGTCGAACGAGGATCTGCATCGAGTACCATGCGAAACCATCGAGGTGAAACCCTAATTTTGTGCTGGGATTCAGGGTCGCAGTGAATGTTGGATTCCCCGGGGTGATTCCCTCGATGTCGCGTATAGGATCATAAACGAACTGTTCTCTATGTAAGTACCATGTTTTACTGAAGTACAAGTACATGTCTTACTGAAGTATTGATACTGACATGATCACTTTTTTGCTGTTATGTCCAAATTTTGTTGTTACAGATCCGGAATTCCCATCAAGGCCAAAGTCGAGAGCAATTGTCTCCTTCTCCGGTGACAGGGGTGATTCCCTAGCTTCCTGATATGAGAGCGAAGATGGATGACAATCAACCGGGGTGATTTCTCGATGCTGTTCACGGGATATTGAGGCGACGGACTCAAGTTTGATTTCAGACGCGATCTTGTTGTCCTCCCTGCAAACAACGGTGAAACTTTAAGTTCGTAAGGTTTTTTTTAATATGTATAGAAAAGTTCGTAAAGGATTTGAGATTGTGGTTGATGTTGAATTTGAATCAGGTGTTCGTGAGATGGCGAATGGGGGTGATTCCATCGTGCCCCTTGAGATGGTGAATTGCAATGAAACTCTAATTGAATCTAATTTTTCACCTCTAAATGATCGGGGTGATCCCCTAGCATTGTTTTAGGGATCGGTGATGATGGCAGTGAGAAGCCCCTTTGAGTACGATCTATATGAAAATCTAATTCGAGTTCAATCTTCTCGTATCCCTCGACCAGGGGTGTGATTCCCTAGACGTTGTGGAGATGATGATGATCGCTGTGAGAATATCCTTTGAGTCATGTCCTACATCTTTCCGCTACAGTTGGGGATCAAAGACAGCAGTGACGACCTCCTTTGAGTCTGTTTTTGTTTTCTGCAAGCGACTGGTGGTGGTTGGTTCCCTTGCGTGATGGAGACTGAAAGTGTCGGTAATTCTAAATTACTTTTTGTCATCTTCCCTTTGGATGTTCTGATGTTTTTTGCTCTAGTATGTTGTTTGGGTTAAATGATCTGAATGTTATTTGCAGTGGCGTAAAGATTGGCTAGTTTCTTTGTCGCAACATGGACACAAACCTTGCATGACAACTAACCAGGTTAAGCATGGTGGTAGCATCATCGTCTTGCTCCCGTCTAAACAGGTTCTTCGTTCTCAACTTTGAAGGACTTTGGACCAGGTATTTGTGGCAAATGATATGTACCGTACAAGTTCATATGTCTTCTTATTGAGGATTTCTTTGTGATCCACTCTATTTTTATTCGCAGGGGAATCTCTTGTTACTTGAAGGGTTAACTTTCTATCTCTTGCTCTATGGTCATGGCTGGTGGTCCTAAATTTGTTTTGAGAAACATTTGCCTAATGGACAGATAATATAATGTCTGAGTAAGTCACTGGAGTATTCATTTGCTTAAGTTTCTGTTATGATTTTAAGTCGGGTCCATTAGATAACCATGCCATCTAAAGATATGATTGATCGGTCGACCGCTCCTAAACTTACGTCTTGATTTGCATTCCCTGTATATGGAGACTGGTTTTAAAAAAGCGTGCTGAGGCTAAGATAATTTTTTTTGGTTCAGATGGTTAATGGATGGTGATGTGTATATATCGTGAGGGACTGGTACACAACTTATCTGATGTCATCTGACCATGACCAGGTTAGATTGTTAGTTGTTGACCATGACCAGGTTACATTGTTAGTTGTTGACACGTATTACAGCTATTTTTTAGCTAGGATGGCCTTACACTTGCATAAAGTACCCTCATTTCAGTGTAGGTCTTATTGATGACAGAACATTTTGTATGGATATCCATATGGACCTCCAGATGGATACACTGTGGAACCAGTGCAGTTTTTCACGTCGTGTCAGAAAATGAGGAAAGGAGCTATCCCGTGTTGTCCTTCTGGCCTTTCCACTTATAGAATACTAACAATCCTTGGCATGCAGAAAATTGTAACTCGGGAGCCAACTACCGAGAGAAACACCAGATGCCTTTTGCTTTATTGAAGATATGGTCCTTCTGCAATGCTTGCATCCATTTGAAGCAAACGATCATTGTTCTGGTTATTCTTCTCTATTTATTTTTACGTCAACTCCTAAATTTTTCTGTTCACTTCAAAGTACTCTCAAGGTTTATTGGTTTGATGCAGCCTTGATGAAATTGTAATGCGCTGTTTGTGATTCATGGCTGTGAATGTTGGGCTACTTTTCTAATGTCATCTAACCATCAACATAGGGCAACAATCTCGGGGCTCAATAAAAGAGGGAGTCTCATAATAGTGAAATTTTTTGAGATTAGCAGTGCCTACTGATAAGCATAAGTGACTTCCTCCTGATCTTGTACTATATCAAGTACCTGGAATTCTTTATTTAGCATTTTGGGTGTTTATTTTTACGGGATGTTGGCATTAACATAACTTGCTTAAAAAAGATGAGAGTAATATTATGCAAATGATATGTAAAACAATGGCTCTGACTTCCTCGGATTATCAATATTCTTATACGGCTTCTTTGATAGCCTCTGTGAGCAGTTCCCATGAATGATGTCTGCGTCTGGTTATATATGTTATATCTGGTTATGCATGCCTCATGTCACGATATGTGGCACATGATATTTCAATGATATGTCCCTATATGTGAATAATGTGTCTTGCCATATGAGTCTGATCACGTGAGAGAAGTCATGAGATAGCATTTAAGAAAGAATATGGGACCTGATAACCTATGATCTAAGTTGATCTTTTTCGGTTATATGGGACCTGATAATTTCATCTTTCAGATAAACCCGCATGTATGACTATGAATATCAGGTCGAAAGGCTTATGTTCTATGCAAAAACAGTAGCTAGAAGATGTGCTTAGCCTAAATGGTTGTTGTATCATATCTTTGAACCCCGATCGCCACAAAATGTCTGACAGTTAATCATATACTTCAATCCGCATGATAATTTTCATCTTTCAGATAAACCCGCATGTATGACTGTATGAATATCAGGTCGAAAGGCTTATGCTCTATGCAAACAGTAGCTAAAAGGTTGTTGTATCATATCTTTGAACCCTGATCGCCACAAAATGTCTGACAGTTGAAGTAATCATATGCTATGGAAGGCTAGCATTTACTCCTGTTTCCTGGCACAAATGTTATAATCGACTTCTATGGGGAGTATAGTTTGCTGTATTGTTCACAGATCTTCCACGATGCTGGAGGAGTCAGGTTATAATCGTCCTCCCTATATTTTGCGAACAGGAGACATGTGTACTGAGTACATTATCTCTGCGGTTTTTTCTTAAGTTCCTAAGACCCTAACTTAACACATTTTTTTGTGTAGGAATCGTAAGGACTATACATTGGGGTGATTAGACTTTGCTTCGGGTATACTTTCTCTCTGCGAATGGGAAGCTATGACCAGAGACTTTCTGAAAACTCAGATGAGTGAAATAGAGCACATATGTCTCCACCCTGTAATGCAAAGCTGATGTTCCTACCTAATCCAAGCTTCTGAGATTGTTAGCTAATTACAAATGATTTAAACCTAACCCAACATCTATAAGAAATTACTATTGGCAGTTTCAAGGCAAATTCAAGCTACCGGGTTATCTTTCGTTGATAACCCTCTTGATTCTAGGGTATATTAATGGTATGAGGTTTCTGATCTTGTGAGCTCTCATTTCAGTGGAGTTAACATCATCCTTGGCGGATCATACTATTATTAGTGCCGGTGGCGTTATTGGCCTCTATAGCTATGTTCAGGCTCGGAAAAATACTTATGTTAACATGTGTGTTCTCGGCCGATTTAGATCCATGTGGACATGCAAGAGTTACTGGTTGCTCTGTTGGAGGAATCAAGGCATCAAACGTGTCGAAGCCAGCAACCGAGTGTCCTCAACTACTGTAAGATTTTCTAAACCACATAATAACTCCGTCATCTTCCTTTTGTTCTTTTTCCTTTTTGTGTTATATGCACCTTTCTTTTGGGGGTGGGCATGGGAGCAGGCAAATTGCCAGAAACTGGATTTGTAGATGTAGTGCCAGTGATTTGATGTTGCTGTCACCTTATTGATAGTTTGCTAACTGATTGGGGTATCTAATGTCTTGTGATTGTTCTCGGGATTTGACTTAATTGCTGTACAATGCTTGATTTATTTGGGTATGGACTATGGAGGCTTTTGTTGGAATTGTTTCTGTAAGGTTATGAGATCCATTCAGGCCCTTTGTGAGCTTCAGCTTGTGATGGAATATTTCTATCAAATTTGTGTTATGGGGAAATAAAAACAAGAATTGATGCGAGGTCCAATAAGTCCCTGCAGCAAGCTGGTATTGAGTCTAGCCATTTAGCCAGCAAGCTATGTTGTAGGAATTGGGACCTCAAGCGCATTGCAATCAGCAATCAAGTTCCCTCAACAACTGAAAGGTTAGCTGCTGCAGCACATCATATTTTCTTTCATGCTTATTTGATTTGGAAAAATTGGAGCATTACATTTTGAATGCAAGCTTGCGTATGCCCAACTATGATACAAGGCTTGCTATGTTAGCTATGAACTCCTATTTTTCTGCAATATTGTTAGATGACTTCTTATGCTACTTACATTCTTATGATATTTTTATGCTATCTAGGAACCTTCTTCCTGCTCACCACTTCCTATTAGGTAGCATAAGCACCAACAAGCTCTTTATCATGTGATGACAATAACGGACTCCCTTTTGTTTTTACTGGTATTTGAACTTCACGGGTATGGTGCGCGTATTCATACCTTTTCATCATATTGTTTTTTCACAATTTTCTGAACTGGGAAGGTGTTATACTGATGTTATTGAATGGGCAATCACCCGGGTATATGCTTGACAGGTTTTCCGTGCAAATAAAGGATCTGACTTTCATTATTGTATTGTAGTATGATTGATGATACTTCGTGACTAAATCCAGTTGTTGCGGAACGAAAGGCCATGTTTAGAAGCTCAAAGACATGATCCTATCAAGTTTAAGATGGTAAGCCGTCTACCTCTCTTATTATGTGATATCAGCATCAAAGCTCTGCCTCAGGACAGAGCAATACTTATTCTTCTGCATCCAGCTATGGTTGTATGCTGAAATATGTTTAATTTTTGAAATCGCTAGAAAATGATGATACTAATATCCAGTTAATGCCCTTTATTTTTGTTTGTACCTGAACTTCTCGGCTCAGTTCCTGGCTGATGATGCATACTTCTGACTGGTTACAACTTGGTTTATACATTATAGACACAATTCCCTGGTGGCAAGCTATGCCCGTGACCAAAATTTTCTGTTTCTTTTGTGTCCCTAAATCTCATACTAAGATCTATGTGATTATTTTCTGCAGGTTTTTCCACTTACGAAGCTCCTTGTCATCCAGGCGGAACTGAATTTTGAATCACCGGTTAGTTTTACTATTTTTCAATTCTTGTCTCTAATTTGAGTTGGAGAATTACTATGAGAACGCTCAATCAGAGATAACAATTAACTAGTGACCTTAGAAACAAATATATAAGCAATATGAGTTGCGTTGATGGTTATAAATAGTTAAAAACTATGGTAATTAGTATAAAGTCCTCCTATACTTGTAAGTTTTGACATATAAAAATCGGTTTTATTTTGCAGTGAACTTGTTTATTTAAATAACAAATGTTATTCATATATCTGGAAGCAAGGAGTAGATAATAAGACAGACTAGTGTTTGTCACCTGCATTGTTTCAGCTCAAAATGTTTATGAACTTTGAATTAAGGTCTTTTGTGTCGCTGAAATTTTGAATGGCTTCTTTTTATCCTCCTATAAGCCTTGATCGGGCTTTTAATCCATATAAATGGGTAAAGATAATTTTACAATATCAATGAACAAAGATTCAATATCAAACGACCTATTATATGCCTTCGTTGTTGTCCGTTTGTCAGGGTTAAGACATCTGTCATATCCATGAGTAAAACAATCTAACATAAGTTGTTTGTAGTAATATATTCATTCACTTCGTGAGGCATTGGGGGGTTTGCCGGTCAAATTCTAGATCGAACCTCCACTGGCAAACATGTCAATGAATGTGCAAATTATATTTGCAGTTTGTCACATCATCTCTTCTCTTGTCTTGTGGTTGTACTCATTAGCATTTTCTGGCAGTGTGGATTTAATTGTGACATTTTAAGATTCATTATTATCTTCATTTGCTTTTATAACCAGAAAACTATGTTCGGTGAATTATCCCAAATATAGTAAGGGATCTTTGTCATGGTTTTCCGACTTTTAAAGGTAATGTTGTTCAATGCCTGGTTTATTGCATTTTCTGCAGTTGCTAAAGTTTCTGTGCTGGTTGAGTTGACAACATGGATGATTGTGGCATTTAAATATCCATTGGATCAGTCAGGCACAACCTTACATTGATTCATATTGCCTTATCTGTAAAAGCCGGTTCCGGCATGGTAATGAGGCTGATATAATCTCTTGTGATAACATATATCATTGAAATCGTATCCTCCCCTGGTTGTAGAGCATAACTTGTTTCCTGTTTGTGACCATAAATTGAACTCCTTAGGGATATGTTAATGCTCCATGGCAAACCTCAATAGAGAGAAATGACCAGAATCAGGAAAGAAGAAATCCCTTCGCTTTCCTTGAGACTTTTTACTCATAGAGTGCTAAAACACATGAATAATATGCAAGAAACACTTGCCTCAGTAACCTTATATAATACTGCTTGTATTTTCTGATGCAGCAGATCATGGCTCTTTTCTTTTATTTAACTGTGTTATTTTAGGTTTGTTCCTTTACTGTTGTATCATGTTAATTGTGATGCGTTTTTCGCGGTTCTTTGGATGGTTGTGGATGGTTATACGATTTATTGAATGTAATCTGACTTTCCCCAGGAGATGTTGCTGAATTTGTCCTGTCATACTTACATCTATTCTTAGGTAATCACTCAGTCCTGGTTCATTGATCATTTAACCATCGGGTGATAATTTTTCCGAGACTCTTATTCGCATAACTCTTATCAAAGAGATGAGAGTAAAGTTGTGCTAATGATAATAGCTGTAGAAGAAATCCCTTCGCTTTCCTTGAGACTTTTTACTCATAGAGTGCTAAAACACATGAATAATATGCAAGAAACACTTGCCTCAGTAACCTTATATAATACTGCTTGTATTTTCTGATGCAGCAGATCATGGCTCTTTTCTTTTATTTAACTGTGTTATTTTAGGTTTGTTCCTTTACTGTTGTATCATGTTAATTGTGATGCGTTTTTCGCGGTTCTTTGGATGGTTGTGGATGGTTATACGATTTATTGAATGTAATCTGACTTTCCCCAGGAGATGTTGCTGAATTTGTCCTGTCATACTTTCATCTATTCTTAGGTAATCACTCAGTCCTGGTTCATTGATCATTTAACCATCGGGTGATAATTTTTCCGAGACTCTTATTCGCATAACTCTTATCAAAGAGATGAGAGTAAAGTTGTGCTAATGATAATAGCTGTAGAACAGCAGTCCTGATTTCCCACAGTGTCATACTTCTTATGGGCTTCTTTATTAATTTTGGTGGTTGAAAGATAAATCAATCCTAGGTCCGGCTTTCTGATCAATATGCAGTAATGGTTTACCATGATTAGGATGAGAATTGTGGTTGTGATTGACCTTTGAATATTTTACCATGGCATAACTGACCTTTCTGCAGAATATTGTAGTTAAGGTTTATAATGATTAGGATGAGAATTATGGTTGTGATAGAGAAGTTTTTCTATTTGACAAGACCTGAAGCCAAGTTCACAAGCTTAAAGAGATGAAATATGAATCCTATCAATTAAGTTCTTGTTCTGTGTCATTTGCTTTATTGGTCTGTCTCAGGGCACATCAATGCTTATTTCTCACTCTAGAAGTATGGTTGTGCTCAATATATTTAATGTTCGAGTTTTTGAAACGAGTGATTACAGCTTTGTTATTGACATTTGTTGTAAGGCTCTGCCTCGAGACATAACAATTAAATATATCTAGGGTTTGAGATTGTTGCTAAATACGAGTGATTCTATTTACTATTCCTCGAGTGCCCTTTGATTTCACTTCAGATCTGCTGATGCTCGCCTGGGCCAATCCTTTAGTGTTGGGAGCAAGAGTGGCAATGCAAGTAGCAATTCCGGTTCACAAGAGGAAAATGATTAGAATAAGTGAAGGATGTATCAACGTTCTTCTGACCTTTCTGCTAACAATCCTAACTATGCAGGAAGTCGTAACCTTGGAGTCAGCTATGGAGAGAATTATGAGATGAGTTGCACTAGATGCCTTTTTCTTTCTAAGGATTATGGTCCTGCTGCACTGGTTACATTTTTTGAAGCAAAAGATCATTCTCAGGTTATTCTTCTCCTTTTATTTTTGTCGAACACAAAAACTCTGATCCTCATGCAGAATATCACTATCTTTTTTTTTTTCCTGGAAGAGTATTATATCTAATTTTTGTTACTCTGTTGCCGTGTTATGTTGACTGTGATGGGCTGGTCATGGTTCTTCTTTGAATAGTTGTGTGAGTGGTGATGTAAATTTATTCTTAAGCTAGGACCACCCTCCTAAACTAGCATCCAATACTCGGGTTTTTATTATCTCACACTTCCAGTGCCATTGGTCATGTAGTGTTTGGGTGACTTATTTTAGCGGCTTGTTGATATTAGCTTAACATACATTGATGAGAATAGAGTATGCTGATGATAGAGGCTGTAGAATCAGCAGACCTGATTTCCCAGATTGTCGTAATTCTTATATGCTTTGTAAAAGCGTTTTATGATGGATGCCCATGTGTGAATGACATATGCGGGTATGTGAACGGTATTGTCATTTTGTTTGAATGGTATAACCAGTTATGTGTATCTCTTGCCCCGATATATGGACTTTTTGCCATGATATGTTAAAGATGCATCAAATGTATCTCGACATTTGAACTAATCACTTGAGAGACCAAATCATGATTTGACTGCGTTTAAAGGGAAGGACATTTAGTGCTTAAATTCAAGAGATACGTAGGTTGCTGAAGTAAACTTATTGGACTAGCATGCAGAAGCCTTACTATGGGATTATTCTTGTAGCCGTGTTCTCTGCAAAATGTCAAGGCTCATGTTTGTTCTGCACTAAATCAGACCCTTTTTTCAAAGTCTCTATAAGATTTTTTCTGTGATAAGAGTTGAAAGATACTCCACACAACATCTTTATCTGATGATATGACAAGAATGAGCCACCACGAGAAGGTGGCTTGCGTGATTCCAAAAAATGAGTTTGAATGTTTTCCTGTGTGATTTTTTGTATCAACTGGATCCTGTTCGTTTTGTTTAGTTTATGTAGAAAGTTGGGCGATATGGCTGCTGATATATCTTGATTGCAGGCACTGATCACAAGAGTCTCTCTTGTAGCTCCTTCTAGTGGTCACACCCTTGGCAGTCATCTTCGATGGTCGAATATGTTGGTTCTCTTAGGTGGTGTTCTGGAAATCTTATTGTGGATTTAATCATTTTTCAGGGAAGATGCCACAAAGGGGCATGGACTTCCAATCCACTTTTTTAAGGTAATTATCCCAGATATGAAATATGTCATCTGATAATTTTTCTTCTGTTTGTGCACTGGTTTTGCGACAAATTTGGTAGCACGTCAAAGCTACTTTATTTGCCATGAACTATGTGGTCAATGATATTTTTTAAGGGGTTTGTGGGACTGATATAAAATCATTCATGTTGTCTGATTTAAAATCAGCCGCACATTTTCGATTTTTTAGACCATGCTGAGGAAAGTTTTTATTTGATGTATATTGTTCATATGTGGCTCGAGTTATGAAACCATGTGGAGATGTCCGAAGGCAGGATTTGTTTCATCAAATCATAAAATCAGGAGACATGATTTGAAGCTATATGATGGTTGTTGTTTTTGCTCTCTGTCGGATATCTGAGCTTTGTCTAGATTTGGAGAAACTTGGCATTTCTTGCTTGGCACAGCTTGACAGGCATTGTAATCAGCATCGAGTGTAACCAGAGTTTAGCATGCTGCAGAAAATATAACCTTTTTCCAGTTTATACTTCCTTAGGTTTGTGTCACATGGAAGCAACATGAAGCACGTTTAGGTCCTAATCCTCTTCCTGCACCTGCTCTCTCTATCAAGTTTATTGATAGGATGTAAGAGGGCTCACATGAAATGAATTTCTGCTGTGTCTTTGATTTGATTTTGATATTAGGGTGGGAAGTGGTAAAGAACATATATTTGATTAATGCAAATATACATCTTATGACTTTTAAGGCAATCGCTTCTGTTGGGAATTTTCATAGAATATGATGTGGTAAAATAGAACCTTGCATTTCGTAAAAGATATTAAAAGAGAGTATGATCTTGTATAAAGTAGAATGCCACTGTTCGGTGGAAGCATGTATACAGGAGACCATGTTAACTGGAAGAGGGTTAACATCGATTTGTTTTAGTGTCATAGATCTAAAATGCAGGGGTCACGCTGCATATCTTACCCTCCCATTATTCCAGTGAGCAGTAGACTTTGTATATTCAGTACATTGTTTGAGTGTGTTTACTTCACTTCTTGAGACCGTTACTTTAGTCAGACATTTTCTTCGTCTTAACCCTGGAGTCTGTACATTGGCAGTTTTTAGTCCGTTGCTTCAGTATCAGTTCACTTTCTCTTTACAGATCTGAAGCTATGCTCAGAGAGATACCTTCGGAACGTTCAGGAGAGTGGAACAACAACACTTGTGCCTCCGGGATTGCTAAGAGGATTAGAATTGACTTTTAACCTAAGCTAACATCCATGTCTAATTGCCATCAACCGGTGCAGTGCCAGTTAGTGGAACCTGGGTTAATCCTTTATTGATAAACCTCATGGGTCCAGATAAATTCTACATTGAATGGCCCTTCTATCTTCTTGAACTTTCCTACTGGCTTAGTTCCACCATCCTTGGATGGTCATACTATGGCACGTTTGGTCTTTATAGCTTTGCTTTAATGGATTCATGAGAGATTCTTGCTAAGGTCCTTTCCTTACCCGTATAGACATCAGTTTTCTTTGCTGATGTAGATCCATGTTGAGACTTACAAGGTCACTGATAGCTCTGTTGGAAGGATTGTGACCTCAAGCACATTGCAATCAGCAAGTTCCCTCAAAAACTGAAAGGTCCTCTAAAGCACATAATAATCTTATTCATGCTAATTCCATTTAGAGAAGAAGAGCATTACGTTTTGGTCGAATCTTGCTTATGCCCAACTCTGGCAGAACTGTGCCAAGCTTGCTATGATAGTTTTGAACTCTTCCCCTTTGTCGGCAATATTTTGAGATGTCTTCTTATGCTGGTTGGATTTCTTATCAGATGACTAGATAATTGCTTAAGCTTGTGTGTTGCTTGATACATCGTGAGGCTTACTAGGTGGGCATGACGAGGCTCTGCACAATGTAGACTCTTTCTTATCCTGTTCAAAAGCATGATCATCGGCCAGCTCTATATCATTTGAGGACAACTGACTCCCTATTGTTTTCCCTTGATATTTGGATTTCCTTGGTGACCGTTGCAATCGTATTGTTTTCAGCTAATTGTCTTTCTATGATATTCTGGGCTCGCACTACTAGCTAGCTATATGAAAAACAAGATCTGACATTGATTATTGTAGTATAACACAGGTTATTATACTTTGAGTAGTGTTCTTTATAATCAAGTGGTAGTATCGTTTCTCATGTCGATTATGGATTTCAGGCTTACCAGATTTTGCTGAAGTCTACAATTTGATTGGCAGTGTGTATGACCCTGGAACAGAAGGTGTGTTCAGAATCTGGAGGAGACATAACAATTGAGTAAGTTCGAATGACAGGTTGTCAAGATCTCATTTTGTGACATCTGCATAAAGTTCAGTCTCTGGACATAACAATGCTTAATCACAGAATCTAGGTATGGTAGCATTTGCATTTTCAGGTATATTTGATCCTCGAGGTTGCTAGACATGGGTGATTCTATTTACTGTTAGTCGATTGACTTTCAATCTCGTTTCCATCTGAACTTGGCCACTCAGTTCTTGGCACATGATGCATATCTCTGGCTGTTAACAATTCCATGGTGGCCACCTATGAGTACCGTAGCAAAATTTTTGTTTCTCATCACCCGGGGTAAGATTTTTTGTGTTTGATTTCCTGCAGGTTTTGTCACTGATGAAGGTATTTATCAAACTTGCCCAACCTTGATTGTGAACCAAAGGTAAGTTTTCCTATTTCTCGTCTGTAATTTGAGCGTCGGGGAATTAGGAAGAGAACACACCAGTTACTTAAATAGAACTTGTAGCACCTTGTTGGTTACTGCTGCAGCAGCTACACTAACCCCATTCAAATTACAAAAATATTGGCCAAGGCCAGTAAGGATCCGATACAGTTGCAATTGATCAGATCTCGCAGCATCCTGCATTTCAAACAACCATGCAATCACATCCTCCCTATAGGATGCAAGATTCCGATACTCTGTAAAACAACAACGAGTTCATGAAACTAGGCAACTCATCTGCCCGATTCTCGTGACTCTGTTTCGCGGTTTTGGGGTTATTGTTGGGGAACATCTCGGCAAGTTGGGTCGTGTTTTAGGTGTGAATAATGTGGTCTATTGAGGGAAGATGTTTTAAAGTTGGGATAGAAATATATGTCTTGATCATTGAGTATAACAGAATCGATGATTCTGTACTGATTTATGTTTATGTTTAGTTTGATGAAAGAAAATGTTGTGATACAAACATGAAAAATTTTTAGTTGGAAGAAATTGACTTTTATAGTTGTCTTGAAAAAAGAGTCTTTTAATCAATCAACACTTTGGAGGGGATAGGAGTTTCGACTGAAGTCGGGTAAGAGGCAATGGTGGGAGTCAAGCTTTTATATTAGGGTCGGAGTTGGAATAAGGGCTGTGCCTTGGAGGATTACTAAAGAACGTCGTGTTCCGTAATCCTCCCAAGGTTCAGATAAAATGATGCATCGATTCTGCACAGATAAGAGCTCATTCTCATTTTATACCCTGGTCCTCGCTCCTCATTAACATCTTTTGAGTTTATCTCAGTCAATTTGCCCATGTGATTCAAGGAAAATTCAAAATGCACGTGTTTTTCATGCACTGTAAGTTGTTTGTCGAGAATAGTGAACGCTATCTCATTAAGGACTCATGATGCTCATGCGCAACAATTCTTAACCACACATTAAATCGCTTGGGAGCTACATTGAGGTTTTCCATACAAATGAAAAGACTCGGTCAAAACGTCAAACACATCTCCAATAACTTGTACGCTTCGCTACACAACCATAATCGCGAATCCAGGGAACTGTGTAGACATTTCACGCCGAGCAATTCGACGAATTTGACTATATTGGCGAAGATTCAACGGGGTTGCTTGAGGGGTCTTCTCTACAAAGGGACTGCTTCAACGGCAAACCTGGCTAACTGTAATCACCATCAGTACAAAGATACAAGTACTTGTTTGTCATCACATGCTCTGACGAAGCAAACGATAACCTTTAACTGCCAGCTACAAATACTGAGCTTGAAAACTACTGTTGATGGACCTGTGAAACTTTGATCCATCAAGATCGGAGATCTATGAAAACAAAATCTTGCGGATTCTTGCCAATGCTTTCAAACAAGTCTATGCCGCTCACGATGAACTCAACAAGTCAACTACACTTTGCCTCGTACACTGCAAGCATGACTCATCTTCAGTAGTCATCTGGATGCAACACCAGCTTTGCCAGACAAACTCAGTCCGACGAGCCATATAAGTCAAGCTTGTCAACAAATAAACTGAGGACTTCCAACTAAATGGTTCCTCTCTTGGGCTAAAACTTCAGAAGACTTGTCTGATGTTAATATTGATTCTAGAAGTCCGAATGTATTCCAAGAAGCAGCTATCTTCTTCGTCATTCAATAAATGCTCCTCGATAGGTGCAATTTCGGAGTGCAATTTATCAGTGAAGATTCGTGGCACGCCTGCACCATGAGACTCACGAGTCATGACCATTACATGCTATAGTACGGACGAGTGAACTTTTGGGAGTAATATTGACGTCACAAGTCACTAAAAGGATTATGAGAAGGTTGAGTAGTGAACTTACCATGAAAGCATTCCCTCGCTTCCCCAGCCATAAGAACTATGTCCCCACTTCGAAGGAACATTGCAATATGTTCATCTTCTCTAGATCTTCCTCCAAGAAGAAAAATAGCCTTGCAACCCAAACTGAGGCAATCCACACATATTGTCCATGCCGTCATGATAAAGTTTTGGAATTCACCCAAAAAAAAAATGAGAAAATGAGGCAATATGCTACCTGATGCTTACTATAGGCTTACTCCAATCCGCTTCCATATCATCTAGATGCCCTCCGAGGGCATCACCTGAAAGATGATCCCAAGACTGCAATTTATTGCTTGTTGAAGGAAATCAAATTACCACATGGCCAGAATATTTAAATAGCATAGAAGGACTTCACATACCTAATGCAAAATAGTTGACAATTGCGGCTTCTGGCCGGAACTCTTCACCAGTTAACATTGCAGGTGCTGCCATTTTCTTTGCTAGTTGACAAAGTGCATTAGGGATCTTCTTATGAGGAAGAGAAACGTTGTAGCTGCGCTGCACAAAGCAAACAAATATCCCAAACGTCAAAAAGTGATGTTATCATCGAATACCTTTAATAGAACTGAAATGACATGATTATATGTCTATCATCAACCATGGAAACTCGTATATCAAAAGGCTAGCATTTAGACATGAAGGTTAAGGTGTTGTAATCTACGCTTGGAAGATGAGAATATATGAAACACTCGTTAAATAGGAACCATACCAATACTTGAAGTGGAGAAATTAGGCAAAGATAGTCTAAATGCATAAACAGTGATGACGAAAACTGAACTCGCAAAACATAGAAAATAGTAGTACTAAATTTTGGTGAGCAATCACCTTGGACCAGTCAAACTGAAGGCCAAGGGTACTCCAACGTAGCTTCCGCAGCAGCACTGATGCCAAAATTGATCTCCTGGATCTCCCATTTAAAGAGGTAGCTGTTCCACAGCAGAATTTCCATCTGTGAGCAGATACTGTGCTCACATAATCTGACTCTGTTGGTGAGGCTTGTGAGCTTCCATCTTCAACAAGGATTTTTCTTTCTTTTGCTGCAGCAAATAAATTATATATAGGGCCATAGAAAGCATTATGGTTAGTCCTATTGGGAGGTTGTGGGAAACTCGTCAAGCTCTCCTTTATCCAGTGGCACTGTTCTTCGACACTCAAAGCTCCAGGGATGAAATAGAAACCTATATCAAATAACCAAGCGAAGATTTCTAAAGGGAACATGTGAAAGAAAATAATGTGAAGACATCAAAAGCATGAAGGATTGAAGATCAATGAAACATACACAACATAAGCTCAAGAAGCCCAGGATCAAGCATCAAGATGCGAAAGAAATAGAAACATGAAGAAAAGTATATACATACATAAGAACATGTGTGCTAAGAGCAGAGCGTCGATAATTTTTACAAGTAACAAGAAGAAAGCAGTCATGTGAAATGCACACTTCAACAGCATTATGATTCATAACTCATAAATCAACAGTCATTTCCCCTTAACAATGCAACGGCATGATAACTATAACAATCATCACTAAAACAGCAAGGCATGCACTAGTCCTTGCCTAACTCCAATTGCTCCTTCACTATGTTTTTCCATTCTGACAGACTCATCAACAAACTACAATCAATTGATTAACATTGCCTCATTTTCCAAAGCTATTTGACAACCTCAACAAACAACATATACACATAGATCAACGATACACAACTCACACTGAACCCGATACCTGGTCGACTTTGGAGTCCGAAAACAGGACGGTCAAAACTCCCATCAACTGCATAAAACCCATCTGGAGTATCCCCGGTCACAATAAACGACTTCAATATCGAATCGAAATCGACAACCCCCGATAAATCCACGGGCTTCTCCTGCTTCTTCTTCCTATAATCCCACACAAATCAGCAACATCAAAAAGAAAAAGAGAGGAATCAAATCGAATTCTAATTTGATTCTACGAGGAAAGTTAAAAAGAGTACTTTTTGGAGGCGTGTTGGTAGTAGAGCTTGTATCGCTTTTCTGCTCGCCGGAAAGCTGTTCTCTCTTCGGGGGATCCGTCGTCTCCGCCGCCGTACATTTGATATTTAGACGACGGCGGCGATGGGGAGTGATCGGAGACGATGGTAGAGTTAGGGTTTCGAATTGTCTGCCAACACGGCGCTTTAAGAAATGAAAGCAGTTTCTCCAATGGATCGGATCATCGGAGATCCCCTATATAGTGATACTGTGGTGTGTTGTACCACCAAAACAGCCCACTTCCCTTAAAAAAAACTCAATTTTTTTGCACCATAAAAACAAAGACAACACACCCTGTGTTGGGTTACAACAGGGGATCTCCCTCAATTTTCAATAATCTATATTCTGTTTAACAAGATGCTTTAAGAATTGAAACAGTTTTGCCAAAATCAACTTTGATTTTTCTTTTTTAATAAAAAAATTCAAGTCACAGTTTCAAGGGAGAATTTTGGATAGCTATTTACACAAAATATTCTATCATTATTTCATTCTCATTGATCAATTAAGATAATAAATATAATTATTCTATCCAAAATTTAATTTTTTAATATCAATCATTTTTAAATCCGATGACGACGAGAACGATGAATCTGACGATAATGATGTCGACGAACACACGGCGATGACGACATCGTCGACGAACTAACGACAGTAAATTGCCAACAACAATTACTGAACGGCGAACCAACGATTAGGATGATGGCAACGAACTAACAACGATGATGGCGAACTTACGATGACGATGAACTGTCAATAACGACGATCGGACCACGAACCGAGGACGACGAAGCACAAAAGATAAGGATATCGACGAACTAAAGACGAGGACAATGACAATATACCGACAAAAAAAACATAATATGGAGATTCGATTTTTATACGACTTACCTATTATAAAGTGCATTATTCATAATACTATTGATAAATGAATCCATATAATCTGTCATTAGATGGTGAATTGATCGACTAGATTGATCAATATATTGATCGATAGAGACAAAGATAAAATTGATCATATATTAAAAAGATAATCTATCAAAATAGAAAACTAGAGATTTTATTTTTTTCTAAGGTCAAGATATAATCTATCAAAACCAGAATTTACAGATTTAATAGTTTTTTTTAAAGAAAAAAGTTCAAGGTGGTACTTCCATGAAAAAAAAGTAGGATAACTCATGATAATTTTTTCATTTTTTAATTTATTTAAAGTGTTTGTCAAATTTTGTAATTATAATTATAAGTTCTTTTTACTTATTGACATCAACTATTTAAAATTATTTCTTTTTAGAGAAGAAATCAAAATTATACTTGATCAAACAAAATAATAATATATTTTTTTTATTCAATAAACATTAAATAATCTATTATAAATATTTTTATTAGCCTAACCCAACCGTCCATTAGTCTTTGTTAGTGGGACGATCTAGGACATGTTTTATTGAATTTATAATAGGATGTTTTTTTTTGTTTTATTCAAATTATAATATTTTTTTTTATTCAAATTAAATTATTTTTTATTTATAAATTTTTTATATAAAAAATTAAAAATATTTATAATTTATATGACATTAATCCATTTCAGTGTTATTGTTTCATTCCTTCCTTCTCACGGATCTCAGACTCACAAGGTCTCGAATTCATACTTTGTTCAGGAAAAACTAAATCTCCAATGCATCTAAATACTGCCACAAATAATGTCTTTTCGCTCGCTGTAAATACCGAGAGGGGGGTCTCCTTCGAAACCCTACTCATATCTCATCGTGCCCGCTTCACATACGTCTCGTCCTCCCCTGCCTGCGCGCGAATCAACCTCATCATCGCCACATCTTCGGCCATGTCTCAGGTCATCTCCCTTTCGGTTCCGCTTTTCTCTCTGCATCTCATCGATTCATCTGAGGATCTCAATTTCCCCCCTTTGCGTATCAATTAGGGTTTTGATTTTGGGACTTGATTGTCGCTTTTTTTGGTGTTGAATTTGGAGCATTCGGTTCGATTATTTATTTCATTTCATTTGATTGTTTGGGGTATTGATGTATGTTTGGGTTTCTGATTTTTGTAGGTGGATAGCAGGATTTCTTCCGCCACCAAGCGCGCGAGAACTGATGGTACGGTAGTCGTCATCTTGATGTTGGTTTTTCTCTCCGGATATGATGGGGTTGCATCTGCAGCGTGATACTTTTTGCTTGATGTTGTTATTTTCCTTTTGCTGATTTCGAGACTAGTTTGGGGGAAGCGGATTTTGGGATAGGAGGATATGTTGAATAAGCAATGGCCAAACTTACCATTAAAGATGCATTTTCCAATCGGTTTGTGCCCAGTTGGGTTATATTGGACCATGTTTCCTGATATTTTTCGAAATTGTATGTTTGTTGTGGCCTGTGGATATGCATTGCAATATACGAGTTCGAACCTCCTGAGTTGAATCTGAAAACCTTTTCTTCTTCTGTTCTAAAACATTTTCTGCTCACTTCCATCCAGCGTATATACTTTATGCGAGATTGCACTTTATTTTCCTTATTTTGTATCATGACTGTCTTTCTTCTTTTGCCGATGATTTTTGTGAGTGTTTTTGGGGTCTTTTTGTTTTGGTCGGATAAGATTGCAAGAGATTTAACTGAAACGTTTTACCTTGCAGGTGGTAGAAGGGAAGATGATTGGACTTGCCCAAGCTGTGGCAATGTCAATTTTTCATTTAGAACAACATGTAACATGCGCAACTGTCCCCAACCCAGGCCAGCCGACCACCTTGCGGTGATTTTTTTTCCTCAATGACGGATTCCTTACTTTGATTCAACACAATTATTTTGTAAGCTTTCTGTGTGGGAAAGTCACAACGTAGGTAAAACATTAGAGGGATTTAGATTATGCAGTAAATCATTAAATTTCATATTATGTTTTCGAACTTTTTGACACTGAATTAAATGGTCAAATAATTGTTGAAATTTTTTCGTGCTTTCTGCGCAAAGGGCTCCTTTGTATGACAATTCTGCATGGAAAGATTAGAGCATTTCCTCAGATTCAGTAAGCAGGAAAGTGTTTTTTTCTTTTTATTTCTGTTCTTGTTTACGCATGTTCTATTGATCTATGAACTCTGCTTCCTTAAAGATCAGTGTAATCCGTTCATGTGGATGCTCTTCAGTTATTACGGGAAAAAAAACTTGTCTATGCTTATTCATCATGATCCCTGTCTTCATAAGAGCTATCATGTGAATGCAATTTGAATTGATTCTGTGAATCTCTGATCTGCGGTGTGAATAGTGTTTCTCTGGGCTGATGTACCTTATATGGTTTTTGAACTCTTGCTGCAATACTATTGTGGTGTTCAGTACTTTTCTCTCTTTCCAGTTCCCTTGTATAGAGTTGTGTCTTCTGACTAGATAATTTTTGTAGTTATATTTGAAATTTTGTTATCATGTTTTGAAAATCTATGTGGGTACTGGGTATCATGTGAATGGTGGTTCCTCTTGCAACCTGTTAATTTGTTTTGTCTTTGATGCTCTTTCAGAAGTCCGCTGCCAAGGCTTTGCAACCACCACAAGGCTACTCGACTTCTCCTTATGGAGCCTCCGGTGCATCTTACATTGTAGTGCCACCTTATGGCACTTCTCTGTTCAATGGGCCATCCATTCCCCGATACGATGTGCCATACTCTGGAGGGTCTTCATATCAACATATTAATTATGCAAACCGTGGAAGCCCGTTTCAACCTGTGCCATTGTCTGCGCCTCCATCATATTCTGGTGGATCCATCATGGGAAATGGTAATTTCCAGTTTTTTGTCTTATCTTTCTTTTTTCTTTTCTGTGAAGAAAGATGGACCATCGTTAAACCATGCAACTAGTGGCTGCTGGTTCACCAGCATATAATTGTCAATTCTAGGTTGAAATTTATAAAACCTTATTTAGGATACAAATCGGAAGTATTTGGGTTTCAAAGGTGGTGATGTTCTGTGATATTGCACTCTTTTCATGGGAGTCCTTAAAGTCACTATTCAGCTACTGCATATTCAAATTTCAGCAGCTTTGTGAGCTGCCTGCATGGCTGAAAAACACCACCTTTTTCACAATATTTAAGTTACAGGTACTTAAAAGGACTTCCCAAATTTTTTTTGCATTACGTAATTTTCTAGGCTTCGTGTAGAACTGTTAATCTGTGATGTATCTTTAAGAAACACAATTCCAAGTGCAGGTGTTTTTCCCAGTTACTAGGAGAACAGTTGAAAATATGATGTCATCCATCCATATCTGAGTTCATATATGCTTCTGTGCTTGCCCTTCCTTTCCAAGAGATGAGTTCTGCCAATGACAACTTATTTCTTCAAATTTTATTTTTCAGCTGGTCAGCTTTATGTGATGCCGCCTCCTGTTATGGATCGGTTTGGCTTGGGCCTATCACCTATAGCACACGCTTCTATGGTGAGTATTACTTTTATAAATGTGGTTTTAGGGCTCTTAAACCACTTATTATGATAATGCTTTGTAATTCCACTTATTATGATAATGCTTTATAATTACAATATGAATGTTTCTGTTTTTGCCATATGTTTTCAAGTGTAAAAATCTCTTTCAAGGGCACTCCTTTACATTGAAAGTTGTCCTCATTGCCTAGTTTTCTCTTTGTATGATGAAATTGTGTCTTTTTAGGGGCCAAGGCTAGGATTTTTCCCTGAAGAAAAATCTCCAAAAAGAGGTGCAGGTCTATTACACTGTGCTTGTGTTTATCTCCCGAAATAATTGGAAGATGTGAAAATTTTGTTGTACTTACGTGTCCTGGTTTACCTTGGTTCTAGATGTCACTCGTGATAATGACTGGACATGCCCAAAATGTGGAAACGTGAACTTCTCTTTCCGAACCGTTTGTAATATGAGGAAGTGCAATACTCCCAAGCCCGAATCCCAGGTTCTGCCGCCCTTCTCTTGAGCCTTATGCCTTGTGCAAAGTTTTTTACTTCATCTATTACTTCAGGATGATATCATGCTAATTCTCTTGTTTCTTTTTCACTGGGTCCTTTCTACCATTTGTCTATCTTCTTTTTTAGCATATTGTAGTATTACTGTAATGCTGTTGCTTTGACCTTATTATGTATGTCTTTTAATGTGGTCTAATTTGCAGGGTGCAAAATTGGAGAAAAATAACAGTAAGCAATCTATATTTTTGGCTAACATAGTTTTGTTCTTGACGGTTGTGTTCGATGCTTATTTACTCTGTCTTCTGCAGAACAAAAGATGCCTGAAGGAAGCTGGAAGTGTGATGAATGTGGTAACATAAACTACCCCTTCAGAGCCAAGTGCAATAGGCAGAATTGTGGGGCAGAAAAACCATCTGAGAATAAAGAGTCGTCATCTCCTGATCCCAAAACCACTGAACAGGTCTGTGGAGTAGCGCATTTTCATGAACTTGTATTTTCTTGTTTGGCATCCAATCCTTGTACGTACATGAACAAGTTGGTTATAATTCTAAAGGTGGCATTGATAATGGCTGGAAATTGTCAAGTAAATCTTATCCCTTTTTTCTGTCTTTTTTTCCCTTTTGGCTTTTTAGTGCAAGTAATTCAATGTGTGGTGTTTCCTTTTTTTTATTAAGTGGTCGTGCAACTATTGATTTGTCATTGTCTGCTGTTCCAGTGAGTACTAGGGCATGTCTGATTGTTGGGAAGGTCCAGAGTCGTCGTCGTCCAGCATGCTCAGTATTGGTGTCTGAATGTCAGTCATGTCATCTACCGGCGCTTTCTTTACCTTCCCATGATCTGTGTCAAATGTAGTAACTGCATCAGTACTTGTTATCCTTGTGGATTCTGTTTCGTCTGTGGATGGTCCTGTGTCGTCCAGTATCGTCTGCCCAGACTTTGCAGGTTTGGTTTATATTTTTCATTGGTTGGACATTGTGTTTCTTCTTGGGAATTAAACTTGAATCTCTCAAGTGTGTACTCTGAGATGTAACGTAAACTGCAATGAAGACACCTGCTGTTCAATTTGACATGGTTAATTTTTCTGGATTTTTGTCTTAAAACATCAGAGGTGATTTATATATTCTTTGTGTCATTTTTCTTGCATTCTTTTAAGGTTTTCTTTGGGTTCTTCTGCTCGACTACCTATCCTCGTCTGTACACACCCTTGGGTTTTGCTGGTCGCGTGGTGATTGTCGACTCATGGTTCAGAAAACCTGTAGCCGTGGTAATTTGTTATCATAAGACCTACCTGAGATGTAAGGTCATGTCACTAAAGCTCCACAGATGGGTTCAACGCCAAGTCTGAATGTCATGTTTATGTGGTTTGGGGTTTCGTCGTTGCCAGTGGCATTTCTGTTTGAGGAAGTTTTGGAGTGCTGTTTATTTGCATAGTTTCCATCTAGAATATCATGGCAGGAACTTGTGAGGTTTCGGGGGTGCGCAGACGAGGATGTTGAAGGGCAACGGGGCATTCCTCAATCCAACGCAAAGTGGTTTTCTCTGTTCAACCCCTTTCCTGCCTCGAATATCATGAGATCAGTATCGCGTTATCAGTTACTTGGTGTCTTATGCAGAAATCTTGTTTCCTTTTCCCTCCGATTAATCGATCAGTAAAATGTATGCGGGGCTGAGCGTTAATTTTCTTTTGAGGAAGGTCTCTTTTTAGTACTCTGCAACATGCTCGGGTGGTGCTGGACTGTTCTCTTCAGGGGATGGTAACGGTTGTTACCTCAAAATTACATGTTAAGAATACCTTTAGTTTATTTGACCATATAACTAGGGAAATTCTTTGGTTTGGCGCAACTCTCATTCATGCAAGCATTCAGAGATGAAGCATTCATTATGCTCGAACCATAGGTCGAAATTGTTAAACTGGTTCAACCTTGTTGCAGATGAAGCTTTGAATTAGACGGAGCATAATTAGCCTTGACACGCAAAGGTCCTCCACAAAAGCTCTAGCTGTAAACTTTAGTGCATCTTGGGTAAATGGCTATGCTTTCTTAAATCTTCAAACATACATCGCTTTTGTCGGGTGAAGGGGAGTCGATGGTCGAGTCTTTGCAACAGGATCTTACCATCAATCACGTAACAGCATCATAGTGTCAACAACAAAGTGAAGAATCAACTATGCAATGCCAAGTAGTCTATGCATTGGCACAAAGGTCGCAGGACATAAACCAAACTTGTAGCAACATTAGACGAAAAATTATTCAACGACAACGAAGAGGGGAAGCCTAACACTTCACCATCTAGACATACGAAAGATGCAAAAACTGTAATGCACCTTTGCGATCGGTGGAGTTGAAAGAGCCATAAAAATCTGGTGCTACACTTTCAGTACAGGTAGAAGCTTGTTGCTTGTGGGTCTTTGAATAACTGGAAGTCCTGGTGGCTGCTAGAGCTCTTGACGAAGTGCGAGTTGGTTCCAATGGACTGACCAGCATGCCAATATCCAGCAGAAGAAGCCGGCAGCAGCATAGACCCAGCAGCGTCCACCATGGGAATTGAAGAGGGTTGTGTAACTTTGACGGCGTTCAGAGTTGCAGCCTCCGAGTCGGTTGAACCCCAAGAATTGCTTGACAGAAGAGAGAGAGCACGGAGATCTTGAGCAGTCGTATCCATGCTGGATGAATGCATGTGTGCTTGCATACCTGCCAAAAGGTACAACAATGGGTTTTCGCCAAACAGCATAAAATAAACGACAGAAGAGGTTTATACTAAATTCTTTGGCCATTGTGGCTGGCTCATTAGTATATAATGGTGCGGCACGTACAGGATTCAACACCAAGGAAAAGAACAAGAATGTTAGTACAAAAAATTTGAAATGAAATTGTTGCTGCCAAGGAAACATCAGTTCCAAAACCTTCTGTGGTGTTTTAAGTTGCCCGGGTAAACTCAAGGTGTGAAATTCAGAAGAGGCTGTAGCAGGTGAACTATACCATAGGCCATCTATGCGGGAAGAGTTCATTTAACCTTTTTTTTCTAGCATTCTTAACCGTGACTGTTTGAGTTTTATATGCTCACATACCGTGTAATCTAACATGTCAATTAATCAACACTATCAAAAGCTCCGACTAGTGAATTAAGGTTCAGAAAAGATTCTGTATATATCTTAAGAGGTCCCCTAGGGGACTGCTCTTTGGATCTGAAGTGTGGCGAAGACATGTATTGATGTACCCTATTACACCCCGATAAATGATTTGATTCTGTTACAAGCTCTAATCTAGAAAGGACAACTATAGACTCAGTTTGTATCTAACCAAATAGCACCATATCTTCCTCATAGTAAATGGAACTAATTCTAGTTATAAAAGCTGAACTACGTTACCGCTATTCCTTTCTGTCCCAACGTCTGATGGTTATCATCTGCTTAAAAACTAGCAGCGACAAAGACAACAAACCAAAATTCAGCAAGATTCAAAGCTTCAGTTCGTGTACCTTTTGATGAAAGGAATTGTTGCGGATCATGGCAGAGCTTTATGTCAGGATCCAGTAGCCCATCATTCGTAGATGTGAGAAGACCGAATTTTTCTGGCGCAAACTTTATGTTGCTGCTCTCCGACTTTATGTGAACTGATTGAACCTGATCGAATGCAATGGCCATTTGGAGCCTTCCCTCTACTTGCACAAGAACAGATATATGTGAGCAAATATATTTTCTGCAATAGATTGAACTACTAAACATAAACTTTAACTGAAGCAGAGCTGCCTCACAACATAAAGTTCTGATAACATGCGCAGGATGTCAACAATGAAGGATCAAACAAACTCTGTTTTCTTCAACTTTTGCTCCTATACTATAATAGTATAATTGTTTAATTTATGTCAAATATATGCCACTCAGGCAAACTCTTATAAGGGAAAAGAATATACATCAGAAAGCGTAACAGAACAAATGATTACCAGATTGAAGATTGAAGCAAGTGCCATAGAGTGAAGAAGGCGGCCTAATTGATCCAAAATGCATAACATTAGGCTTTGGCTTTCGACGGCGTGCATTGTGATCAGCAAGACGCTTGCGGCAGCTTTTCTTCTTCTGGTCAAATTCTGGCAAGCTATGGAACCTTCATATGTCAAAGTAATTGTTTCCGTATGTTAGCATAAATTAAGAGATGTGCATATGAAAGTCTGATGCCTAATTTCAAAGAAACAATGAAGATTGACATAGAAGGTTCAAAGAGCACAGTACAATTTATCAAAAGATGCTGCCAGATAACAAATCTACAATAAGACTTCATTATGAATTGATAATTAAAGAACAGAAGTTTACCGGCTGCACTGTTGACAAAACCTGCGCTCTTGACCAGCCACAGTGACCTTCGGGCTCTTGGAGTGAGTCTCACAAACTTTATGCTTTCGGTGGTAATCCTTAGCTGAGGACAGGTCAAGGTGACACCCATCAACTTGGCAATGTGGAACGACCGCATTCAGGGAAGACGACCTGGATCTCCTGGCCGTGGAAGCCACTGGAGTGTGAACCGGAGTACTCATCTTTGCATTACCACCAGCAGAAACATCCTCGAAGTATGTTCTCTTGCCAAGCTTTAAACCAAGCATAGAATCTTTAGGACCTGCAGAGGTTTCTGCCATTGCGCACATTTTGCCTAACCCAGCAGTATGCAGCTCTTTCTTGAAGCTAAGCTCATAACGAGTACCATCATTGTTCTCGGATAATAACCTGGACTCTTTTGCTTCCAGATCCGTAGCAGAATCAACAGAAGCTGATTTCGAGCTTTTTGAAGAGGAACCATAACCCAAAGCGGACTGAAATATACCACTGCCAGCTCCTTCACCACGACCCTCTGAAGACTGAAAGGATCCAACTTCATATCCCTCTTCCATTGCCTCTAATTCGGAATCAACCATCAGCATCTTCTTCGGCACCTCATCCATCGATTTCTGGTTTAGCATCTCTAAGTTATCCCAATCCCAATAGAAAGGACTCCTTGCATTCAGCTCCATCATGGAGAGATTTAATTCACCCAGTGACTTCAAACGCTATCAAGCCTCTGGATGGAACGTCAGGACAAGCAATCAATTCACTATGATTCTAATATTTTGTTTTTCACAATACAACAATGCCAGCTAGCAAGAAGCGTGACTAGCTAATCAACATAGAATAAGCACCCGACCCGCCACCAATTTCTTAAGCTATATAACCTAGACTACCACCTCAAGGACTAAGCCCATGTCCATCAACCCTCGAAGACAGAGGGAAATCGGTCGCTAGCAACACACCACAACCTCTCAACCCATAACGAATCCTGCCCTTCAACATAAACAAGCACATATAAAAAGATCATGATAAGATCTGAATGTCCAAACTTGATCCATATGATGAACAGGAGTCAGCAATAACCACTTAAGCTAGCAAAAAGCTACTTAAACACCATACAAGACTTTGTACTCTCTCTGACCACTTTTGGTGAAGGTAAGAAAATATACTTTGCAGAAAAAAAAAAAAAAAAAAAAAAAAATCAGCCAAGCCCATTGGTAACTGAACAAACATTATTGTCACATTGTATTCATATCTTCAGGTGTTGACAAATGATAACTCTCTCTCCGGTCTCCAATTATTTGTGCAACTGATCCTATGAAATTGAGAAGTATCATCTCATTTTTTCTAACCTTTTGAGCAAGATAACAAGGAAATGCCAAACATTGGTATTTTACACTGGAATAAAAGCAAGTAGAGAAAACTAGTTGACTTCGAGCTTACAAAGCTTTGGTGCTAGGGATCGAGTTATTGCAACATCGACTATCGACCCAACTTAACAAATAGCTACCAAGAATGCTCCGCATCTCGTATTTCGACGGATGGATAGTTTTGATATAAACTATATGGACTTTTCCATAGAGATCGAATTTCGGTACGATGTTTGCTGTAGAGGAAAGTAAGCGGGGTTCGAGTATTTGGTAACTAAGCTTTGACCTAGCATGATCTTCACTCAAGCAATAATCTGGCAGAAGTTACACTCCAATTCTACCAACGAGGCAAAGACACACTTAGCAACAAAATGGGCGCACTTGAGTTTAAGGCAATTAGGTGTGCCCAAGAAATGGGTAGCATTGGCACTATGCCACTAGGCAAATTTGAGGTGTCATATTCAAGTTTCACAGTTCAAATGGAAACCAAATTAGTATAAACATGGGAAACTATATTTGTGTCGAAATAGGAAACCTCGTCTGTATACAAGTAGGAAAAATTAAGGAACTTTACTACTCAGATTAGATATCAAAGTATGATGATGATAACTTTCCCAATAAAAAACCTGATAGAGAACAAAACCCGGATAGGAAAATAAAATTAAAAAGAATGAAAAATGATGAAAATCAAAATCACCGGGGAAAAACAAATCAGGTATTATACAAACAGATTACCTAATCAGGACCATAAACATCAAATCGAGACACCCTGCAAATTTTCCCAAAACAACAACGACCCGTACAATTAACCAAAAATCCAAACTTAAATTAAAAACAGCAGAGAAATTGCATGGGGAAGCAGGAAATAAAGCAAGTTGTTTAGCCAAAAGAAGAAAACACAGATTCCCATTTCAAGAACTCCCCCTTCATCACCCATTTTCCATCACATTGGAAACATAAGAAACAAATCAAAAACAAAACAAACCAACAAATTGGGCACAAAATCAAACACAAGCAACACAAATGAAAGGAACCCAAATATAGAAACAACAGTACCCAAACAAAACACTAATTGCAACATTAATTATCATGGTACAGGTAACGTTACACCTACGTGCTAAAAATAACAGGACAAAAAATGGAGGTGAAAAAGAGGGCACCTTGAGGACATGGGCATTCATATTTTGATGAGTGAAATGTGAAATGGGATGAAAAAAATGGAGAAGAGAGATTGATTGAGCGAAAAAGGGGTGTGAGTGATAGTGGTAGTGTTGATGTTGGTGTTGGTGGTGGACAAGTGCTGGTCTGTTTTCTGTATGTGTGGCTGTCTAGGGTTGAGCCAGAATGGGGGCCCAAATTGTGAGAAGGATGTGAGGGTCAAAATGGTAACTTTAGTTGGGCATTTGGGGGTTGATTATTTTTAGCCCTTTGTGCAATTTTTTTCCCAGCATGATAACTTCCGTTGGTTTTGTATACAAAATGTGCTTATTTGTAGGATGTTAGGACTAGTTTGTGTATATGAATGAAATATGTGACTTATTTAACGGCATGAGACATAACACGCTCTATTATCTGATCAAGAAAGTTAAGGGTTTCTTATGGTGATTATTACCAATTAATCATTTTTTTGAAATTTATTTATCAAAAGGTCAATCTAAGTTTTTAACTATCGTTTGTTTTTTTGTATTTGATTTTTTTTCTTTTCAAAAAAAATAAACAAACATCAAATCATTTTTTTAATCATCTCTAAATATTTGATTTGATTCTTTTTAAATCAATCAACCCTAATTAATCAACCCCATAACCGACGACGTCCTCACCTTCTCCGCGTCTCCGCTAGCAATCCATACAACAACAACAAAAACACATCCATTCATTAATTCCATTAGTGGATTCATAGTACTAATTTCAAATGATTACATTAATCGAAATATAGAAAGAATCGACGAACTCAAATTCAAAATCGATCGGCTTTTGTTGATCAAGACATGAGATTGTGATGATGGCGTTGATGGCGACGATAGAAATGGGAAGTGAGAAGAGAGAAAGAGATATCGAGGTCGTCATCGGTGTCGTAATGGATGTGGAAATTGTCAACGTCGTTGAATTTCACGATGAATTTTTTGTCACAATCGTCGACGTTGCAGGTAATCATAACGAAATCTCACTCTCAATAAATTAAATATTACATCGTGGTTTGGTAATTCATCGATTAATAGTGTTTTATGTTTCGATTTTGTCAGGTACAGTTTGGGTGGGATGCACTCCTAATGGAAGAGGACGCACTGTGGATGGAAGGGGTGTATTGTCGGGACGTACTGTCAATGGAAGGGTGTACTATCCATTCCGATTAAGTAATATCCATCCCGACGACGAATTATCGACTTAATCGATAAATATACTGTTGACTCTTACGATATATTAATGGCTTCGACCATTATGATTATTTTAATGTAATTGATCGATATAATATTTTATTTTCTAAATCAAAAGATGTCAAATTAGAAAATTATGATGATGATTGATTGTTAAAAAAAATCTTTGTTATGATTTTTTGATAAATAAGTTCCGATCTATTGATAATTCTTTCTTCTTATGCTATTTTATTTCTCCTGTTAAGATATAAAATGTTTTGATCTTGTTGAATTTCACCAAACCCAACTCTTAGACATCTGTTTTGATAGAGAAAGTTGAAGTATTTTGTGTTATAATATTTTACGTCGCTTGTCAAGATATTGATTGTTATAATCTTCTTGATAATGACCAAACATACAAACATAACTCTTAAACGCCGTTTTGATTGAGTAAACTTGAAACAATCTATTTATATATACAAATTTTTATAATCAAAATTTGATTTATTTTGATATTAAGTTTGGTTGGTAATGCAATAACGACATAATATTTAATATTTATATTTCATATATTTAATTTATAATATCTTTTCATTATCTCATACATGTTGTTCCAATATTGTTACATATTCGTTTTATTATGATAGCATCATTAAAAGATATTAACTACATAAATAATTAACATTATTACGATATAGAATTCTCAAAGAGAATTAGATTTTTTTAATCTAATTCGAGATAGATATATATAATTATTAATATTTTTTTTTGTATGCATTATTTGAAATGCATAAATAATGTCATAATGTAAAATTAATAAACCAACAAGATGCATATTCAGTAGGGTCTTCAAACAAGATTAAGGAGAAAATTTGTATGTAGACGCATTGTTTTTGTTTCTATAAATCTACATGAATATCCGACATGTATCGTTGTAAACAATCATGCATTCCTTTAGGAACCATTTCAGTGGGTTTGGGGTCAGCAATGTGGCCTGCAATTACCCAAACAATACTGCAGAAAGGAGACACTACACGACACAATGCTTAATCAATTTTGAGGGATGACTAGTAGCCCTTTGCCCTTCTCTGTCGTTTTACAGCTTGGCAGCTCCAGCTTCTTTATCTCAATTTTGCATAAATGGCAAAATTTTGATTGGAGCTCTGATCTTGGAACAATGCTTTTGTACGTACATGTCATAGAGGGCATTAATTGAGGCACATTGTATTTTATTTGTAATTTGAAATGTGATGGCCTCAGAAGTATATATTTTGAATGTAACAAATTTCTGAATTTTTCACTGTCTTTTTTATATTTGTTTTTAATAGATTTGTCTTAGACATATGTTATTTGAAAACTTGTTATGTCTCGGTGTTTGGAGGTTCCATCTTTAAGTGTTGTGATTGGGAACTTGCGAAAACAAGTTACATTTTGTCACCCTAAGTTTTTATTGGTTTTCTGATTTCTGGACGAATTTGAAATGCTGAGGTTCAACCTACTTGAATCATTTAGGATAGAGATTCATATGATGAACTTGTTGGAATATAAATTAGAATCATGAATATTCACGAGTTTACAGGTCTTGGGCCAATGCTAGCTGGGCCTGACTTTCTTTCGGTTACTGGGCCAGTTGCCACAATAGAACCAGATTGCAATGATATGCACCAGTAGCATGGGCTCTAGAATGGATCAAACATCGCATTTTCCCTTCATATCCCGTTAGCCTATTATTACTCGCAATTTGTTTGATACATTCATTGATTTGGCATGTGTTCTGTCCTCTTGAATGATATTTGATTCATAAAGTATTAAGAATCTCTTCTTAATTAAACGTATGTTAACCACGATCTCGATTGATGAGTATCCAATTGTATTTTTTCCTTTATAGAAAGCAAGTTTTTAGTCCGGCTAAAAAACAACTTTGGAGATAACGATAATAATTATCATCATATATTACAATATATATGTTCATATATTTAATCTTATATTCTACGCATATATTTTATTAACACAAAATGAACTACCATTATTTAGATATGTAGAGCATGAGGAGAGAGCCGAACATTTCAAAATCACGTAACATCGATCATAGCTATCTAAGATATTGATTACAATCCGCCAATGCTTATCGCGACCGTTATGTCCGAGTATAACGTCGAGATCTTTTTCATCATTCCACGGTGAATTTTGACTGTTAACTTTAGGAAAATCAAAAAGAAAAGGTAAAACCTAATGATGAAAAAGCAAAAAGAGCCACATACACGGGTGAGTCAAGTCCAACCTAATAATAACTCCAGCCTCCGTATGACGTGGAATTCAGTAATTAATTTATTAATCAATTAAACCGAGAACAAAAGAAACAAAAGCAAGTCAAGGTTTTAGGGAGAAAAAATCTAGAGAGAGAAAGCAGAGAAGAAGCGGACGCCGGCGCCGGAGATGATGGCGGCGTAAAGGTGGCGCGCGGCGGCGGCGGGCTTCGCCATGGAAGAACGCGACCTGTTCCGGCAACTGATCGGTCACTTCGAGAAACTCTGCGAACTCTACGGCTCCAATACGACGCCGTTTCTGTCCTCTTCATCGTCGTCGTCTCTGCGTTTTCAGCAGCTATTGTTCAACCACCCCTTGCCAAGGTTTGTTCCTCTTCGATTTCTCATCTGCTCTTTCGATCGAGCTTGCGGTGAATTTGGAGTTGATTTGGTTCGATTTGTTGTATCTGCGAATAGTGACTTTTGATAGTCGGCTTCTGGTCTAGTTGATCGAGGTTTTTATCGGGATTCGATTTTGAGACTTTGTTCATAATCGTTGTTCTTTATTTTCATTTCTGTTTTGTTGTGAAAGTTTTCTGGTGGTGGTTAGATAGCTGTTGAAGTTTGATTTTGATCAAGTGCAATTTCTGTATATCATTTTTGTTGTTTGTTTATCGAGTTTCAGTTGCCTGGACAATAGTGTGTCCCTGATTATATTCGATAATCCACCTATCTATGGCAATTGGACGCGAAATGCTAATTGCGTTGGTATTCTTGCAAGGGGGAACTCTTTTCGTATTTGGATGGTTTAGCATATGAATCGTCTAAGCACGGGTCTATCCCATCATTATTAGCGGATGAGAGAGGGAGTTTGCGAAAGAAGAGTGTATAGGAGAGTGTTTCAAACATTTTTCTGATTTGATTAGGGACGTGCTATATACATTCACTTTTGGAGGGGCAGTTCTCTTATTTTCAGATCCTATGTGATTTGATCATAGCTGTGCAAGAACAAACGATGATGGATAAAGAGTTTCCAAGTGATTGTGAATTGTGAGCAGTGAATATGGCTGGTATTTTTGGTCCGGTGAATTTTTTTATCCGATGCTCCCTTCTTCAATCTTATGTGATTATATCTGGACGTCATTCTCTTTCCATTTTCTTAGTTGAAAAATTTCTGTTGCAGAAGAAAAGAAGGGAAAAAAAAGAAGAGAAAAAGGTTTTTCTTCTAAGGGCGTATTACTTTGAGTGGCATAATGTATGGGTTTCTTAGGAGTAACTCCTTCACGATAGACAGTGTGGTTACATGATGGCTAATTTGGTGAAGGAAGGTGGAAAGTTTGGTGGTGAATGTAGATGATGTTAACCTGCAATAGGGCATTTTATTAGGAGCATACGGATGTCACAACTAGTTCTTCCTTGCTTTTTTCTGATCATTATTGAAGAAATATCTGCTGGAGGTAGAGTGAATTTTGGAAGTTCAAGCCATTGGTGGGTTTGATCCTTGTGGGGTGTCAGTATTGTGAAGGTCATGAACTCGGTGAGACATTTGCAAAGGTGCGAAACAATTTGTTTTCTATTGCTGCCCGTTTTGATACAAAAGTCTAACAGTGTCATCAAAGGCTGGAGTTTTCCGTGCACATGCATGGAAGCAAATGCGCGTAATGCTATATGTTAGCGTCAAAGGCTTGCGACGGTGCTTTCCTGTGTTATGCATTATAAGGTGTGGAAGCTGGCATCTGGTTTTCTTGATGGGAAATAGTAATTTGTGATCCATGGGAGCTCCTGGTAAATAAGATAAGGTGTAAAATTCCTTGTCCTTAAGTAGGCAACAGAATTAGTTCTTTTGGCAGAATATTACAGTTGCTCTTAGATAGGAGAACATTTGGGGATCACAAGTAAGACCAGGATGCCCCCTCTTTCGCTGTTGTCCATAAGTCGGAGGACAGCACTCTACAGGTTAGCTTTGTGGTTAAACTATAAGTTGTGAACTTAGTGTTGATCGAAAATGAAAATGACAGCATGATTTCATATTAAAGAAATTTAGCAGAGGCTTCTTTTTTGTGGATGTGATGATATAAAGAAGAGAAAAGAAAGGTCTTCCCTGTGATGCCATATTCAATGGAGCCTAAGTTCACCATTAAACCTGCTTTGTGAGGCCTCTTTTGATTGACCATTCTATCTCGAATAGACATCAACTGATTTTCATTATTTCTCCACCTAACTTTTCTTACTGAACTCTGTATCTCATCCTTGTGTATATATTCTCTCGAAATTAGCTGAATATCTATGTCGAAATACGCACAATACACATTTTATTCGCACCACTTGTGACTTGCTCTCTTGTATTTCTTTCTGGCATTGCATCATTCGTGGAAGTGCTTTGCTTTATGTAATCCTTTAGGTTCTTGAAGTAATATCTGTAGCATTTAATTGTTCTGCGATTCTTACTATGAAATTAGATGTTTTGTGTTGTACTGACATAACGTGTCTAGAGATTAATTGCTCCTATATTTTGTTATCTAGTGATTTCCTGCTGTGGTGTTTACTTGCTTATATTATAAAAGTATCATTAGGTTGATCAGATTTCAATAATTTTGGTGCAACTGGGCATTGTATGAGTACTTATGTTAGGTGTCCAAGCTTCTAGGACAAGTGAGGATCATCTCCATTGCTGAACTTGGTCTAGTTACAAATACAACAAGCCAAGTGTTCATAATGCATCTTATGTACGCAGACAGTTGTGGAGACTTCTTGACGAGCTATCTTTCAGCTACCAAAAACTCTATCCCCGCCATTTTATATGGAAATGCGATGGGATGGAAAGGGTCATAATCCTCAAAATATCTATGTTTGGATTTATTTACTTTATCCTTGATTAGTTGAGGCGTGAAATATTATTTAACCACCCTTAGGTTCAAGAATCCAGCGACTTGTAGCAGTTGTACAACCCTCTTTTTGCTGCTCCACATGACTTTTGAGTTTATGACCCGTATGGAGGAGTCTTATTGTATCAACTGCTGTTTTGGTTCATGCTATTTTCAGTGATTGTATTGGTATTTAGCGTTATGGAACCTCTGTCAGGGAAACACTGCTGATTGAAGAAAGCTTCGATTGGCCTTTGATAATCTCAAGGAGGTAGTAGTTTGAATAGGCTTTGAGCTTGACTACCACTTTGTTCATTTGAAGCTTGATGTCCCTCTGATAGAAAATATTTTCTTACTGGTTGACAGAGGCATTATGGCGCTTGATGTTTGATGTAACAGTATTGATTATTACAGAACCTCGGTCCTGCATTTGATTGTTCTTGAATCCTGATCATATGTGTTGTATTGCCTTACAGGCAGTGCTTTCTCAATCTTGATGAGAACCTTGCAGATATTAACCTCAGAAATGTAGTTTCAAGAGTAGGCAAGTCTCTGAATTTGGAGATTTCTGAACCTCATAAGCGCCTGCCAAATAAGAAACCTCGGAAGGAACGGAATTGTGGGAGGCTGAAGCTGGCTTATTCGATTGAGGACTTGAAGCAGGAAATCTGGAAAGATTTCCCTGAGGACCTTCTGGAAGTCGTCATTGCAAGGCTTCCTATTGCTACCTTCTTCCACTTCCGATCAGTCTGCCAGAAGTGGAACTCTTTGCTATCCTCTCCCAGCTTCTCCCATCACTGTGCGAGGGTCCCACAAACCCAACCTTGGTTCTACACAATCACTCACGAAAATTTAGCCACCGCATCAATGTATGATCCGTCCATGATGAAGTGGCGCCATCCTGCTATCCCTCCACCTCCACCCAAGGTAGTCATCCTTTTACCAGTGGCTTCTGCAGGCGGTCTCATCTGTTTCTTGGATATTGGCCACACCTACTTCTATGTTTGCAACCCTTTAACACGGACATGGAAAGAGCTGCCTGCAAGGTCAGTCGAGGTCTGGTCACGTGTTGCCGTTGGCATGCTATGGGACAGGAACCCGTCTAAAGGCTACAAGATCCTGTGGGTCGGCCATAATGGGGAGCATGAGATCTATAACTCTGTACAGAACTCGTGGACCCGCCCAGGAGAAGCTCCCGTGGGAATCAAGCTTCCGCTTTCACTGAACTTCCGGTCCCAAGCAGTGTCTATCGACGCAACAATCTACTTCTTGCGGTCGGATCCTGACGGAATTGTGTCCTATGATTTGGAGACCAGGGTGTGGAAGCAATTCATGGTTCCCAGTCCGCCGCACTCGACCGACTACTCCCTGGCGGAGTGTGGAGGTCGGATAATGCTCGTGGGATTGTTGACGAAGAACGCTGCCACGTGTGTGTGTGTATGGGAGCTTCAGAGGATGACGCTCTTGTGGAAGGAGGTTGACAGAATGCCAAATATCTGGTGCTTGGAGTTCTACGGAAAGCAAGTCAGGATGAGCTGCTTGGGCAACAAGGGTTTGCTCATGTTGTCTCTCAGGTCACGGCGGATGAGCCGCATTGTGACCTATGATGTGCTAAAGAGAGAGTGGCTCGGGGTTCCTCGCTGCATTGTCTCTCGAGGGAGGAAGCGCCAATGGATCCACTGTGGAACGGCTTTTTACCCATGCCTGATTGCTGTTCCATAGGTCTCGTTATGCTGTCTATGCTTAGCTACCAAGGCAGCTCTATATTCTCTTGTCAAGACTCGTCGACCTGTTGATGGAGCCTCACCAGTTTACTGAGCCTTTGATTCTGGTTGGAGCTCAAATCCTGTAGCATGCGAGATTCTTGTTCCCCAGGCTGTGTGCAATGGTTCTGTCCTTTTGGATTCAGTTTCTCTGAAATTCGTTTGGTCGGTTGTTCGATCTCAAGTTATAAGTATCCACCTGCTGCTTGGTTGCAGGCAAAGCAGGCGGGCCGGCTGTTACCATCGGAAAGATGAATAGTCGAATATAGTTCCTTCGCTATGAGGATCATATTACGAACCATGTTTTATCGGTTTGCCACAATTATAGGTGGCTTTGTAGTTCTTGTGCTGTCACGATTGTATTACAACCCAAGCTTTACCTGTTTTGCCACACATAACATTACTTTCTCTTTGATTACTTGTTTTCCGGTTTTATGGATGCTTCGTCTTTAGCCTCAAGAACCTCTTCTTCGCACACAAAAACTTTAGCGTTGTCAATGAACTGTGATTCCGCTCATTATTTATGAACCACAACGGGCATAGAGATTTTAACAGATCTTGCCGGTGCTCTTCGCCAATCCAGAAAATTGTTAATGGAATACGGCTTGTAATCAGTTGTTCACAGATCAAAACGATCGCTCCAGAAACCGAGGATGACAATTATGTCCAAGAGTGAGCAGTCGATACAATATTCGGGAGACAGAAGAACGATATTCAACCAAACGGCGTCATGAACAAGCTGCACGAACTATGAAATTTGATCAGCCTAATGAGAGTACTCATGATGACGTAATATAACAGAGCACATCGAGAGGCAAAGAGTCATCAGAGAATATGTAGCACCTAGAGGTACATATTTATTCAAAATCTGAGTTCTTTCAGACCCAAAACTTACAGATCAAGAAACTGATATTAACCGAGTCTTACATTTCGAAAACTAACAGGCGTACAAAGGAAGGATTATGTATCAGTTATCCCATCTCTGAGAAGCTTAAGACATAAGATAACAGTAAAATTAAGCTGCTCCTCCACTGGTTGCTGTCCTGATGATCTGAAAAAGAGCTGTTACAAAGAACAAGTGATTTATGTTAAAACAAATAAGAGTAAAGCACAAAAATAAAAGAGGGAGACGGAAGAAGCGGAAGTCTTACATGATCCAATCACAACAAAAACAAAGAAGCCAAGCACAATCGGTCCAACAGGATAGTCAGATCCATTCTTGGCAGTTGATTCTGGAACGATGCCCCTCTTTGTGACATTTTTCTCAAATTTCTGTATCTTCCTATCAGCAAGGCGTCTTGATGTTGTCTGCATGTATGACACAGGTGATCCATAATTTTGCAACATCGTTACTAACACATCAAAAAGCTTAATGAGCAACCAGGTCGTAAGCGAGGAGAAAACGTCCAAGAAAATGTAGAATAGGTTGCACGTTATCATGATTCATGCATCAACCTTATGCTTTGTTGACTAGAAAAAGGCATTGGAAAGATCAGCAGCATAATGAACCACGAAAATTATAGTAGTTTCACAACACAACATCATACACTTGATCATAACATTCCAAATCCAACATCATGTTGGATGTATTCGTTTTACCAGGAACAGAATAAATTAACACAACAGATGCTTAATTCCAATCATGACTAATCCTCACAAGCTCTCAAATTCTGCTATAACAGAAAGATAAACTTTTTGTATTGGGATCATGAAAATTCGACAACTTCTGACTATTAAGCCTGTGTACACACAAAGCCATGGCTAACACACCTCTAACACAAATCGAGCAAGAAGCAGCTAAAAAAACCTTAAGGTGCATCACCTCGTGAACAAATAACTATCACTTCAACCTCATCATTCCACGGGAATGCCAAATAACACAAAGAAATCTTGTAACGCTCATGGATTCATTACACACAAATCCCATTAAGCAACGACCAAGTGATGCATACAACAAAAAAGAGATCATTCACTCAAACAAAACCTCACATCATACATCAACACAAATTCCATCTTCCAATGTAAACTCCAACCCCAAATTGTCATTCTACACACGAAAAAACCCGACCCAAACTCCAACAAACAACCACCGCGCCCCCATCACAGAAATTACTGACTTCCACTGCGAATAATGATAACACAAGTCATCAAAAAACCCCATTTTGGATGAGTTTCCAATTGCGAAATCAAACCCCATTTCTCATTTCACAAACCAAAAACCCCAACTCAACTCCACCCCATCACAATGTCACAAATCACAATTTCATCGCAATCAAACAAAATCGCCAACCGCTAACCTACGAAAACACAAATCAAACAAGCAAATAACCAAACCCAGTTTTTTTTTATTGGAATCCAACACACGTCAATTCACATCCCACACAGCGATTAATGAATCGCCAGAAACCCTAACAAGAAAACAAAATCTTCCTTGACTGAAAAAAAAAAAAAAAACAAAATATCCCCAATTGAACAACAAATAGATGGAATCGAAGATGTAAATGGAGACGGAAAGGGACAAACCATGTTTGTGCGTGAGAGATTTGAGTTTCGATCGACGGCGACGGATGCTCGGTGTCGATATTGAAGAGAAAACAACTCCTCTTGTTTTCTCCGGCGAAAGAAACGACACCGTTTTCAGCTCTTCTGCTTTGCGGTGGCCTCCTTTTATATTGGAAACCGTTCGACACTCAACCGGAGTCATAAATGCAAATCTTAGCCATTCTCTAACCGAAAATATTAGTACTACTAGCATTTTCTGAGAACAATTTGGTCCTAATTCATTAATGATCATAATCCATCATTATGGTGTATCTTCACATGATTCTTGGTAAACCGTCTTTCTCATATTTTCTCTAGTTCTGATAATATTTGGATCCAATCAAAATATTTGAGTTATTGTTATTATTTATTATAAAATAATTGCTAAAGATGATTTTTATTAGTTTTTTTTTATAAACAAAAAAATATTGAAGAACTATGTTGATATTTTTTGTCACATGAGTCTCCGTTGAATAGGTCAACAGCAGACTATTAGCACTGGCAACTCCGATACAAAACGATGGAATGAGCCAGCCGCGAGACTTTGGCATAACGAAGACTTTATACAATGCTCATGCTTCTCAGGAAACATGGACACAAAGATCAGTTAATCGGCATAACTTGCGTTCGCCAAGTACTATTACGTCGCCTAGAACGTGAAAGCAAACCAAAGAGGCCCTGTTGCATACGAGGACCGTGCTACAAGAAACTATCTACAATGTACTCGCCAAGTTAAATCGGAGCAAACCAAGCAACACGAGGAAAGCGACACGAATATGCCTAGAAACACCAAGAGCTCAGTGCTAGGACATCATCGCGGAAGCTTGAAGAAAGAAAACCGGAGAAGAATGACATACACTAGCAGTTCAACCAGCTGCTGAAGGTTCATGAGCGAAGTGTAGACAGTGTATTTAAGATCACAGTATGAAAGGCATTGTGCTCTCTGCTACTGGCTTGCTCTGACAAGCCTCTACCCATTTCTTAGCTTCAGCAACAGCCCGTCCTCTATCCATGTTTTGGTTCTGCATTGTTTCGGTCTTTTCAAGGTGTCGCCTTCCTCAGAGCGTTCGAGTTCCGGCTTTTGAGTTGACTCAGCACCTCCTAAATGCTCCACGGGCCTGTTGATTCTGCGACTACCAGCATTGTCTCTGATCCTGCTTCTGACTTCCCTTGATTTCAGATCATATAAATAAGATAAAAAATCCTTACGGAAAAAAATCATAGACGATCATCGACAACAAAAAAAACTCACTAATAAAAAAAGGAGCAATACGAACACCGAAAACTCATAACGAGTAACTAAACACCCTCACTTTAATGTGTTTAGTGTGTTTGTATACATCAAAAACTCTCTGCCAATACTCTGCCATAGTCACTAGTCTCTTTTTTTATGGACGATTTATAAAGGCTATTATACAACCTAGTACTAAAGAAGCCAAAAAAAGATCAACGCGGACCACCACAAGGGAGAAATTGAGCAGTATCACGCCTAGGGGAAAACACACGCGGGGCTCCATGGAGAAAAGTTAGGCATATCCACAATTGTCACCAGTTAGTGAGAAAGTGGAGAGATCTGACTCGAACTTTTTTGCAGTATTTATAGTTTTTGCAGTATTTAGTGGGACAGTGCCATAAACGGCAAATGGTTCTTAATCAAATACTTAGTTCTAGAAAACAATCTAAGCCAAGGGGAAAAAAGATCACGGACCTTGCTGTGTGCTGTTTGACTTCTGTGTCCGTCGTGATTTTAGATGTGGTTGCTATGATAATCATAACAATGGAATATGACGGGAACAACGGATTATGAGTATGTAGTTTCATTATGATAATCATATTGTGTTAGATGTTGATATTTTTTATTGGGATCTAGATTTCTTTGAACGTATACAAAAGGTAGAAAGTCCAGAATGAATCAAAATCTTCGAACGGTCATGCATTACAAGCATGTAGTCGGCCATCAGTATCATAGAACTCACAGTCTTCTTGCTCGCGCAGTCTCACTTAAAGAACTCACCTACTTTTCCGACCGCTATCAGAATCAGATGACCAAAATCAAAATTTGATCACAGCAGCTCCCATGAACAGTATCATACTACTAGTATTCAAAAAAATTTCATCCGGCAATCATCATCGAATGCACCATTCCTGTCAGCTTCTTATATTCTATTAAAATCAGAGCTGTGCACTCTTCTTTACAATTTCCCTTGAATCATCTTGGTCCATGGAAGGTGCCACTCGGCATAAAGTCATAGACACTATACCGCCCGCCAAAGAGATAATCACGTGAAGTAATCAGACACTGAAGTGGCCGGACCTGCCTAGCATTGCTGATACAGTTCCCAATCATATGACCAGCCTGCAAGCTCTTTAAGCCTTTTGATAACATAATCGATTTCAGGACGATCATTGGTTTCAGACGCTGTGCACTTTAGAGCAAGGTGCAGGCATTCCTTAAAAGCAGATCTTGAAAAACGATCTCCAAGACGTATATCTAGCAATTCCACGGGCAGCTTCAACCTATCCGTAAAGCAGCGACGTACCTACATATGCCAGACATATGATCAAAGAACTACAAAAAAGCATGCATAACAAAGCAGACATTGAAACCTCTCAGCAAAGGTTCACAATCTTGAAGGGAATAAGCAGGTCAAGCCAAAAGGCGAAACATTAATTAGAGAAAAATCAGGGGAAAGAAAGATCAGACAAAAGAACATGGAAGTGCAAGAATGTGGATTACCCAGTTCAGAAGGCTTTGATCTACAAGAGGTCGATTATCGTCCAGAGCTTTGCACCCGGTGAGCAGCTCCAACAAGACTACCCCAAAACTATACACATCACACTTAGCTGTTGGTTGTCCTGCACTGGAATACTCTGGTGCACGATACTCTTGTATAACCAGATCATCCTCTGTAGGCCCTGTGCCAATATTTAGGTGAGGCCTTGCAATACCAAAGCCACACAGCCTTGGAACGAATGTATCGTTCAATAAAATGACGGATGGGTTTAAGTCTTTGAAAATAATAGGTGGCTCATGGCTATGAAGGTATTGCAGACCTTCAGCAGCACCAATGGCTATTTCCATTCTTCTATTCCAAGTAGGACTGCAAAGAGGATCTGAAGCAAAAACAAAATTAATCAACTGAAGCATGTCCTATACAAAGTTAAGATGTTAATTAATATTCTTCATGTGTCGAAATTCTGTGCCTCCAAATTTGAGGAAGGTATACGTACTACATATAAAAGGTATCTTCCTCTAATTACCCGTCTCACAAAAAAATGAAATAACTTGAGTGTCATTTCCATACCCGTCAGTATACAGAGATATACTGCCATAGTATAGTTTTGGTGCGCACTATGCTAGTTATTTTATTAAAAGGAGCAAACGAAAAGATACAATCCCTTTGCACTCCGCTCGGTTCCTTTGAAAAAGCAAGATTTGATGTTGAGAAGGGAAACAGTATTTAGACTTATCTCCCCACCTAAATATTGGAATAAGCAACAGAAAAGAAGGTTGCGAGGGAAGTAATACCATGAAGATAACCATTCAGTGATGCCGAAGTACTGTATTCATACACAAGAAAACGCTGGTTGTCGTTGTTGACACAGTACCCAAGCACTTTGGCCACGTTAGCATGATCAAGAGCACTGAGCATGCGAGCCTCATCAGTGAAGGGTAGTCCAATATCACCATATTCATCAAGCTTCTTGACAGCGATAAGCTGCAGAATCAAGTAATTCTCTTTTGAGAATAAGGGTAATTAACAGCAATGCGACCAAGCAAATAACAAGCAGAAGAGGATTAATCATGCACGCATAGATCTCCCAACAAGCATTGGATCATTAATCAGAAGAAATATGATGAATATGCTTTTACATAAGATTCATCTCAGAACAGAAGAAAATGCGCCGAAATTTCCTGACGATACCACTTATTTCTTTCGGAGCGGACACAGAAAAGTTTCCTTCTATGAATCACTAGTCAGTAAATTATTTGACACTTCGATGAAACAAAATGCAAGGAAATTTCACATGAAGCACAAATACATTCCGAAAGAGTAGTAAATATGCTCATAAATCCATACAGAAGATTGAACATGAAAGGTCACCTGATTCCAGAGATTCCCTAGGTATACGCGTCCATAAGCCCCATGCCCAGTGTACTTACAGAAGTTAGCAGTTGCACGAGAAAGATCATCAAAATTGAATCTACGGGGTTCTGCAGCCCTCTGTCCTGCAGCATCCTGTACAACCTCGACCTGTTCTGCAGCATCCTGTCCTGGCCCAACTGGTCTTGCATCACCAGCTCCTGCAAGTCCAAACATTAGGAACACAAGGGGGGCAAGGATGCATTTGCAGGATTGTCCCATAATTTGCAGACCCATTTCCATGTCCGAAGATTAAATGCGCTGATCAAGAAATTGTGTACACATAAAGGAATAAAGAAGCACCAAATCCCATTCTCTCTCAATCTCACGTCTCCGCAACAATCACAAATCTTCTATCCACCATTGCCGTAAACAAGTAAGGCACAGCCAGCATGAAAACTAACAACCTGAAACTGAATTGCAGAACACGATAGCCACTGCGACCAAAATATCGCAATACCCGTACAGAAACTGATCAACTCCAGCGATTTCAAGAACAGACGCCAAAGAAAAGAAACAACCCACACCACGCACAAAACCCATCCCACCTCCAAACCTTAAAAAGTTCACTGATCTAGACAAAACCATCTGGGAAGAATCCATTAGCGATCAACCAATAAGCCAACCACCAGCACAACAGAACACCCAAAAGCCGCTTCAAACATTCGATCTATATCAAGAAATCGGAGCTACAACGGGAAGAAATTTTTATACACAAGAATGGATAAAGACAATCAACAATTCCGGCACAAAAGGACTCCCGTTTCACAACAATCAAGACAAATGCAGCATAGAATCAACAATCTGAAACACTAAACCTGAATTACAAAAGATTATAAGCTAAAATTGCAATTCTCCTACAACAACAAAAACCAGAGGAAAGCATCACAGACCCAAATCAAAGTTTTTCTAATCAGTCCTCACAAATCAGACTTCATCACCAAAACCCTACATTTTCTCATCTGCACAATCCCATCTTCAAAGTATCGTCACTCAACCAATCAACAGGCCAATCAAGAACACCATACACAAAGAACCCACGAAACCCACGAAACCCACATCTAATATACGATCAATTTCAAGAAATCGAAGCGATTTGGGCAAGAAAATCATATGAGAACTTCCAGGTCACACGTCGCTCACGTGTTCACATTGAATTCTTGATTGGAGGGTATCATTGGAATTACAACTATATATCACGAGGGTAAAACAGGAATTCAAATTCTCTGCTCTGGCAAAACCAATTCGTGGGCGATAACGGGTCAAAATCATTTTGAAAACAAAATCCCGCAAAAAAACCCACAACAGAAATCACATTTCCAGAAACGAATAACAAGAAAGAAAAAACAAGAAATAGAATTGAAAAAGAACCTTGGTTACAGGTTATGCATCTCCTGATGGGGAGACAATGCCGATTAGAAAATCGCGAGCTGATATCACCTAGTCCAAGATCATCATCCTCTCTACACCGGTGTCCTCGTCCTGTGGAATGCAAAATACCCATCTTGATCTTCTTCTTCGATCAAGAACCGACAATGGAGAGTTAGCGGGGTTTGACGATCGAGCCCTGCGGGTTCAAGATCAGAGAGAGTTAATTAGTGAGTATTGAGTTGAAGATGAATTGTGATCAACAAATTTTGATGAAGTTGGGAGAGGAGAGTGTGAGGAGAGGAGATACTCTGTTGCTTTGGAAGTTAAATAACTTGACAGAAATGCTATACGGTTTGGGATTTGCAGTTGAGGTATTTATAGTTCATGAGTGTAGGAAATGACATTATGCTTTGATTCTGTTGATCAAGACTTCTAGAGGTCAGTTTCTTGTAACAATGTTGCTAATCAGTTCAGAAAATAGTAGAAATACATACCACAAGAGGGGAGCATCCATAACAAATCTATTTTTTTTACCATTTAATCTCTATAAAACTCTAAAAATAAAGGTTGATGATTCAAAATTATTCCCAATGTCTAACAAAAAAATATAAAAACTGTAAATAGAACTTTACTGTTCTACTTCGACCTTGAAATACTCATAATATCAATGTATTGTTTTTCTTTTGTGAATATATATTTTCAAAAGCACAATTTATATTATCAAGTCTTTTTGTCATAATACTTTTATCTTAATAATTTTGTGAGAGAATTCTCTTACTAATATCAATTACAGTTTTGAAACTATCATTTATTTTTCTTTTTCTTCTGTGTGTATGTGTGTTTTGATCATTATCTCTCATATTGCATAATAATTTTTTTGTCTCACTTTTTTTATTGTTAGAAACTTTTTCAAAATTATGATCCTCTCCATTTTTACAGTTCTATATCATATTTTATTGAGTTTGTCCCTTTTTATGAACATCATTAAGGATGCTTATTATCAATTTAGTATATTCCCTTCATCCCATAATATATATAGTAATTTTTTTGTCTAAATTTATAAACTAAAAAAAATCAAATCAATCATATTTTATTATAAATGATTACATTTTCTCTCAATTATTAAAGTAAATCTCATTATCTCTAAAAAAAATATTCTTTTTTTTATCAAAATTTAATACACACATAAAAATTTATACCGAATGAAACGATTGTATTTAAATTGAGACGAAGGGAGTATTTTATTGGATAGATTTCACTACATTGCTAATTGTACTCTTTTTCATACTCTTTGCATAAAAGTTGTTTCTCTCGTTGGATAATTTAGAAAATGCACCTCAAATACATGGACGATTATGTGCGAAATCATAGTGCCTTAGCAATTCAAGGATATAGTTAGGAGGAAAGTGTAGCATGGAGAGTGCAATTAACATATTGTATCTGTCCTAAATTAATTGAAATATTTTTTTATCAGTATCAAAATAAATGAAATGTTTGCATTTTTATAACCTTTTATTATAAAAAAAATACAAAATTAATCTCATTTGGTATAATACATCAATTAACTTTTCTCACAGCTGTTATAATAAACCTCATTATAACAAAAATAATTTCATAAAAATCCATACAAATTTAACAATCGTATAAATTCTCGTGTCGAATTAAAATATTTCAATTAATTTGGGACGGAAGGAATGTTCCGTTGCCAGTTACCACGATAATGATAAACGTCAACAAGAGAGTGGGTTCTATAATAAGCAACGACATCAGTTAACATAAGAACGTTGTAAATCTTCTCTGTTCGACATTTGACATGATTGTTTGTACCCTTGCCTTTACAATACAAGACTAACACGAGACATTTTTATTTAACTATCCTCGTTGCATCAAAATGTTGCCAACATTATTAACTCCTACCTTAGAGAAGATAGTCTGCTTTTCTTCAATGATTATCCCAATGGTACATAGGATATTTTGATTCAGCTACACATGTTAGTCGAATTGTTGTCAACAGTACTTATTACCTCATAAAAGTTCATAGTATATTTTTGTTTTATGAATTATTTTTTCATGATTATTCCAATAAGACTGTAATGATCTCTCATTCACATATAACCTTATATTTGATTAATCACATTATTTTATTTTATTTTTCTTAATACACAATACACATGACTTAACAAGTCCACTAGATCAGATACAATAAAGATCTAAATTAAGAAACCCTAGAGATCACTCTCTCTCCTACACTATGATTAGTTTCTTTCTTTCTCCCTCTCTACATCGCGTAATTCTCAAGCCAAACCCATCATAAAAAAACAGAACCCCTAAAATCCCCAAATCACACGAACCCTGTACCCCTAAATCAACTCCTCCCCTTCTCATCAATGGATCCCGACGCGGTAGCCAAGGCATTCGTGGAGCACTACTACACGACATTCGACACGAACCGATCGAACCTCGGAAACCTCTACCAGGACGCCTCCATGCTCACGTTCGAGGGCCAAAAAGTGCAGGGAGCGGCGAATATCGTGGCCAAGCTGACTGGGTTGCCTTTCCAGCAGTGCCAGCATTCGATCACCACCGTCGATTGCCAGCCGAGCGGGGCGGGGGGCATGTTGGTGTTTGTGAGCGGGAATCTGCAGTTGGTGGGTGAACAGCACGCGCTCAAGTTCAGCCAGGTGAGGGGAATTGGTGTGGGATTTGGGGGTTTGATTAGATGATGGTTGGGATTGTGGTTTTTTTTGGGTTCGAGTTTTTGTAGATCGATTAGGATTTCTTCGGTATGTTTTGCTATAGATCGACTTGGGGTGGGGTTTGAGGATTCCGGAATCGGGATTATAGTAGTATAGACGAGTTGGTGTTTTTATGTGGTTGTTGTGTATGTTTTTATGCCGATCGCTTAGGGTTTGGTGGATGATTCATCCTTATTTAAGCAATTGATTGTATGTGATGACTGATGATTTGTTTAATCTTTGATCAATTGGTACTTACTGTGCTAAATTGTTTGTTTATCTGTTGTGGATTAATTACGGTTTATATGTTTAGGCTCTGCTACGCATTGTAAGTTATTTGTTGAGTCAGATTAGTGTATGTGTGGACCAGCAGGTTGCTCAAAACAACCGAGTTCGAGGGGACTAGAGCTTTCTTTCTTCACTATATTATGTTCCTTGTTGTCTTCTTAATGCTTGCAGCAGTGTCCCTGTACGGTGCCCCTTGCTTCTGACTGATGTTTTCAGTCGCATTGAAAAACATGTGTAGTTCTTTACTAGACGATCCATTAGATCAGTTGGTAAATGATTTTTACTTACCTTCTGGCTGATTTCATTCTAAATAGTCTGTGTTAATGAAGATCTAAGTTTAGATGGAAACAACAAATGCATTCCGCATAGCCGACTTTAGGAGCTAGACAGTATATATTGGATACCCTGATGCTCATTCTATTAGAGACTAGTAATGCAACGTTCAGTGAAAGTCCCATCTGTGGAAATCTATCGGATTTTGAGTGTTGCGTGTAACTTGCTTTAGTATGCTTTATCCTGTGTCACCCTTTCTTAGATGTTCCAATTTTTCTGATGTTGGTACTGACTTGTTTCCAATTTTCTTTTGCTAGATGTTCCATTTGATGCCAACACCACAGGGAAGCTTTTATGTGCTGAACGATATCTTCCGCTTGAACTATGCATGAGACCAGGGACCGATCGTACAGGAGACCAAGATGTACTCTCCTTGTTGGAGTTTTCTGAATTTGGAAACCCTTGTGTTCTCGTTGTTCAGTTTTATAACTTTGGTGGAGACTGAGGTTGAGATTGTTTCTGTTTGGTTTTTAAGATTGTGGTCGGTCTCTCTGAGTTGATACTATGGTCTTTGTAATCTCTGTCTGAGTTGATACTATGGTCGTTGTATTCTCGTTCTCCATTGTTTCAACTATTGCTACAATCATATTGATGCAGATTATCGATTATGTTTTCGAGTTTGTTATTTTAGCCTCCTGATTGTTCAATTGAGCATCCAAAAGTTTTCAGGCTCATATATAACCTGAGCCTGCCGTTCGCCTTTGTATGTGATCAGCCTCCACTTGGTGTTGTTCAGCATGAGCCTGATGCACAACATGCGGCCATTGCACACACCAAGGCTACGACCAGAAAGCAGAATAGCCTGTTGTTAGCATAATAGGAACAGCTCATTTCCTCTGCCCTATCTCATGGTTTGTAATCCGGCAAATAGTTTATCAGCTACTATCGTATCATGGCTTGAACCTTTCAAATGAATTGTACAAACAAAAGAAAGCAAATGACTCATAGCTCTCACTGACAAATAACAACAAAAGAGTGCAGAAAAGCATGTGTAGAAATCTAACACATACTATTATGGCGAAGCAGAGGTGAGGAATCAAATAACCGAGCCGACATGCAAGAAGAAACAGAAGAAACCAGAGCGCCTCGCTTTGCTTTGGTAGTTTATCTCATAAAACCAATGAGACTCTCATCATATCTGAGCACAGAAGAGAAGGGCTATCCTTCCTTATCACCGCTCAAACCCAAGCTCAGTAAATCCAGACGAGGAAGCTCTGGAACCTTAATAGCAGGGCCGTCTGTCTGATCCTGCTTCTCCGGATCTTGACCTTTTCCTTTAATCATTTTGGTAACCATGCTTCCCACGGATCTAAAAGGGTGACTGACTCCTTCCTTCACTTTGAGCAAGAGGGAGACCTCAGAGAGTTGCCAAGCAGCTGTAAGCACGATAAGGGTCGACAGCAGATAGTGAGTGATCGTGTTCTGCCTCCTCACTTTCTTCAATTCTTTCAGAATCTCCTCAACATCCCCAGCACCCGTGGCAGAACCTGCATTAACGTCCCCTCTCTGTACCTCGATCATGGGTTCGTCTGGTTTTTGCGTCAATGATTCAAGGTGGCTCACAATGCCATCCTCTTTCATTGCTTCTACCTGTTCATGCCTGAAATATCAGATGAAATCACCCATCTCCAACAGTCCAACTCATAAAACATTATATCAAATCTGTGATCCGCTCAAAGTCTAATACGCCTTGCATCATTTCTTTCACTGAATTACAGTGCTTCACTTTACTAATGCTTCTCTTCTTCGATGTTCCCGAAGCATAAAGCATTACAGTATGAAGTCTAATACAGGTTTTTCACGCTTGTTGCATTATTATACCATCACACACAGCGTAACTTCGTAACTCATACTCAGTCACAAACACTCTTCCACCTCGTGTTCCATGTATCGAGAACATACCGAATCACACCACGTAAAAACAAGTCCACGAAAGTTATGTCACAAGCAACGTTCCATCTAATGCCACCTGTATCATTGATAACATAGACGATGGACTTGATGATTGAACATCAGAGGCACAAACAACACTACTTCTCCTGCATATTCATAACCAACATCTAAATGAAACAGTAGATGCCATATTGCTTAAAGCGGTAAATATGTTACCGAGAAACCAAATTTACCAAAAATTCATCCCCGTCATCATTGGAGAATTCCGTGGGTTTGATTTCCGACGATGCAATGAGTTTCCGGATAGCGATCCGGATCGGATCAGCGTTGCGATTTCCACCGTCGACGACGGAGCGTGCGGTTGGATCCATGGAGAGCGAGCGGGCACCGCTGGGCGGTTTTGCTCTTATCAATTTTTTTAATTTTATTTTTTCAGGCAAAGGACAGCAAGCAGTTCGATTCACTTGAGCGTGCCACGTGCCCCGCAACTTATCATAAGCCGTATAATGCAACCGGTTGCTAATCTTTTGATCAACCCACCATTATTGAAACACAGGATTTGTTTGTGTCGAGTGCGGGATTGTTGGGTACAAGTTCGGAAATTGGGTTTGAGGTTCTGAACAATGTAATTTTAATTGATAAACAACAAGTGTATTAGTCGCGTAATATTTGATAAATAAATATCGGATTGTCGAACTCACATAGATTGTATAAAAAAGTATCGAAATTATATTATCTTCGTTTTATCTAGATAATGAAATAATTGGTGATTATTTAAACTAATACAGATAAAATTGAGTGAGTTTAAACAAAATAAGAGGTGACTAAGGTTTAGATTTACAAATTCACTTCAATGTAATATTAACGTGGCTATGACTCGTGTTCTCATGTAACAGTAGGATTTTCTGAAACCATTAATATTTTTTCTCGAGCAATATTAACGTTATTATTTTTTAACAACCCACATTATTTCTAATATGAGTTTAGGAAAAACGCTAACGCATTAAGATTTGTGAAATCCTCTAGTTTTCAATATAAGAATTGAGACATCTATGCTTATAACTACTACATGTATTAAGTTATATATTTTTATATCAACTTAATCCATGGTGTTTATTACTTGAACATTCATGCAATATCTCTTTTCGTTTTCAATTGCACGAAACATATTATTCATAAGGTGATCAATCTTATTAAAGCATTAGGAGTGTAATAATCACTTAATGATGATAATCATATCAATTATAGCTTAATAGCGATGCATATTCATGAATCAGCAAACCTTCACCTTAATTTTATAGAATTTAGTTTATGAATCTAATGTTTAGAGAACAAAAGAGAACATTTAATGAGCCAACCAACATGAATATGTTTAAGAAAAAGTGCACGTCTTTCCTTTTCTTTCCCAGCCGTCCTTTCTTCCTCTCTCACCACTCCCAAATCTGATCTATCTCACCAAATCTGTCCACTGCCTTTCTCTCTCGTCTCTCCTTCTCCTTCAATTTCCTCCTCGGACTCACCTCTCCGACAAATCCTCTATGGATGTTGCACCAGCCAAGGAGGAGAAGGATGCGAATCTTGGGAAGCGAAGATCACGGATTCTTGTCTCCGCCTACTTCACTGGCATCGGCGTCACCGTTTCAGGAGGAGGATAGACGGCTGCGAGTGACGGATCTACTCACCAGGTGAAGACAACTCGGTGGTTCGAGATGTTTGGAGTGATGGCTCTTGGTGGTTGAGGTCGGGTCGTAGGGTCTTGTGGTGGCTGGCGATGCCAGATCCGAGGAGACAACGACCCACCGTCGTCTCCTCGGTGGTCCGGCGTTCTTTGATTTGGCGTTTGGTCTCTCAGTTTCTTTAAAATATAGCTCAATGTTAATGTCTATCTCTCTCTGCTTCGCTTTCCCATTGTTCTTCGTTTTTATAGGTAGATTTCAGCAATCAAACACATCAGCAGGGATGTAAGCAAATCTGATAGATCTTATCTCTGGAAAATCGGGCCGCTATGATTTGGTGGTGGAAAACGAATCAAAAATCTGATCTTTGGAACACGCCTGTGGTTGCTGCGCGTGATCACGTTGGTGTTGACACCTTCTGGAAACTGAAGAAGCATGGAGAAGAGGTGGTGACCATTGTCATTTTGGACCTCTTAATCGTTTTGGGCCTCCAACTTGGCATGCAAAACACCTCACAACATTGTCTGTTGGATTTAGGCCTTGAATTGCTTTTGGCAAGCCAACATATACTTCTCGAAACCGATCTGTTAAATTTAATTGAAGCTTTATACATGCAGGGAGATATGTAGCTCTTTCCACTAGCAATTGGTCCTCATTGTGCTCAATTGCCTCAAGCAAATAGTCAATTTGAGAACTCCATAGTGCTGGATATAGGCGTTTTCAATATTTCAGAAACATTCTTATGTATCCAGCAGGTGGAAAAAATAGAAAGACTTTAGAGATATGGACAAAATAACCATATTTAACATATTTTTCATCCCATTATCCAAGAAAATACTAAGTTAAATTCACCTAAAAATGACCCCGATCAGGTTCGTGGGTTCAGACGGGGTCTGTTGGATTGATTGATTTGGATCTGGTCCTAACACGAAAATCTACACGAACAATAAACAACAAGTCGGGCCCGAGGTGAGATTCTCGGGGATCAGCTCCGATGGGTAAGTCAATCTTTGTCCAAAAATGACTGAAATGATAGAGTCGGGATTCAAGGAGAGCCTACCTTTATGGATAATAAATGAAGGTATTTGTAGAATATTATTCACCCTTTGTATGGTGGATACTTATCATCATCATAGAAGATATGGGACTTGACCATCAATGAGATGTCACTTGGCCTCCTCTAAGAGACTCTTGCCTTAATGGTGTTGGACCTTTTAACCCATAGGATCACCATATGTTGAGCACCAACACTTGCCCCCCAGATCCTAAGTTGAAGAGTACAGGTCGGGAGCTTAGTGAGGTCAGGACTTTGGCCTTCAGACCCTTGATCCCTTTGACCTTTTGGACCTCCAACCTTTTAGTTCGGGGGTTTTATTGACTGACTTGACATCTCTTGAGGATTTGACCGAGTTGAGCCTTATCCATTCGGCATTGGGGACGATGTCATAATGACAGAACTGAAACATCCCATCAATCAATGCAAACGTCCCCTCAGATCCTTGGGTGACGTGGCACCCTCTAAGTGGTGGGTTCCTGGGGATGGTCCCTCCTTCTCTACTTCACATTCTCAATTCCTTCATTCCTGAACTCGGTCTGTTCCCGAACTCGACATCCTCTAACGAACTCGGATCTCTTTCGTTCCCTAATCTTTTCCAAGGTAACAATCGACTCCTGAACAAGTAGTGAGAACTCCAAGGAGCGTGTCCCTTTGTATAGGAGATCTAAATTTAGGAGAGTTCCCAAAGGGATTAGATGACTTCAGTTTAGACACACCGTCTACCCTAGGGAGAAGGGCGTCTTTGCCTTCCTCTTCTTCCCAGGACGAGTCTTTTCAGAAAGGTTCTAGAATTAATCCCGAGCCCGTTCCTGAAGTCGATCCTTCGATACCTACTCCCAAACGAAGTCGGGACCCTAGGCGATCCGACGAGTGTTGTATCTCCCTTACTGTCACATCTGTCCTTCTCATCGCTGACTCCTACCGAGTTGGGGAGTCTTTTGAACTCTACCTCCCTAAAAAAATAAAGAATCCTCTTTTCTTTTGACCCCGAGTTCCTTCCATTCTACACCAACACTCTAGATGGGGGGGTTTCGGTTCCCAATCCATCCATTCATACAGTCCGTTTTCTATTTCATGGGTCTTTCTTCATTCCATTTCACACCCAATGTGGTATAGCAAATCACCACCATCTATCTTGCCGTCCTTAGGGTCGGGGTTGTTGAGTCGGCCATCTCGCATTGGTTTTTCTTCAACTTCTTCCACTTCAATCAAAATAAAATTGGGTGGCTGAACCTGGCTTCATTCCCTCACCTCAAACTCATGAAGAAAATTCACGATGAGCATTAGGGTTGGAAGTCCATGTTCCTTATGACGGAACGCAAGGAAGGGTTAGCCTGGTCCTTCCGAAGTCGGTGGGTCGAGAACCCGAACATCAACATCTTGAAGAGGCCTGAGATGACTGACACCGAGTGGGAGGCTTATAACCTCTTAGTGGGGTGGAAGAAAACCTCAGAGGGGAAGAGGATGTTCCTCTATGGGGATTTTGACAGAGGAAGAGCTGGTGAACCACGGCTTCGGTCGGTCCCAACCTTGTTGTCTTTCCTTAACTAGGGACCATTAACTCGGGACAAACTCTGACCGACCTAGACCCGGTCTAATGAGGTGCTTGAGGTGCCTCTACTAAACTCCCGTCCTCCCGTCAACGGCACTATGGTGTCGATGGCTGGTACTTCTCAGGAGGAGATTTATCAGATGATGGGGGCGAGGACAACTTCCATCGAGCCCCTCGGGGGATCATCGACACCACTTCCTTCCCCCCGTGCGGTGGTATCGGCCTTATTGATACTGTACGTCGGGGTCCTCTTGTCGTGCTCCCGACGTCCACGGTCGAAAAGCCATGCGTAGCATGGTCCTCCCCACGGACAAGGAAGAGTACGCCAAACAAAGTCGGGTTGACTTCGCCCGCGTAGATATATAATGATCTCTTTCGGGTGAGTGTCTTGTTTCTGTTTTCGCCTTTCATTTTCCAGAGTTTTAGGCTCTTTAGGCTCAAGTCATATGCCAGGCTACGGTTCTCCAGTCCTCAGACCACGACTTGGTACATGTCGGAGTCCTCCACCTTCTCGATGTGCACGACTTCAGAGTTGAACCTCTTAACATAACTCCTCAAGCTTTCATTCGGTCTTTACTTTACCTCATAGAGATGTTCAGAGGTCAAATGGATCATTCGGCTGTTGATGAACTTGGCAGTGAACACTTTAATCAGGGGTTCGAACAATCCGATGGATACCAAGGGGAGCCCATTGAACCACACTTGACCCAACTGTTGTTTGTGCTGAAGTCGGGATTGTTGGATTCGAGTTCGAAAGTTGGGCCTAAGCTTTATGGGTCCAGGCGGGGGTCTGCTGGATTGGTAGATTTGGGCCTGATCCTGAGACAAAAACCTACACGGACAAAAAAACAACAAGCTCATTTAGTCGGACCCAAGATGAGATCTTCGAGGACTGGTTCCGATGTCTAAGTCAATCTTTGTCTAGACTGAAATGATAGAGTTGTGGTGTAAGGAGAGGTTATCTTTGTGGGTAATAAACGAGAATATTTATAGGATACTATTCACCCTATGCATATTGGACACTTGTCACGTGTGAGACTTGGTCAGTCATTAGATATCACTTGACCTTCTCTAAGAAGCTTTGGTTTAATGGTGTTGGGTCTTTTATTGGATCCTTAACCATAGGATCATCATATGTTGAGCACGAACAACTCTCATATTTATAACGAATAAAATAACTTTTTATAAAATTCCTAAATTGTCTGAACTAGTTGTATACGATTTTTTTTGATAAATTGTATGCGAAATTTTCCTCAATCGGGTCCGTTAGTGATCAATGGTTATCACTGGCGCTTGTTGTTAGGAGTATTTTGTTTCAAATAAATTGCGGATTTCAATAACCATAAGATGAAAATGAACAATACATCAGGGTGCAGATCTGAGTAAACTGTTGATGAGATAGCTGATACTTGATAAACTAAGTTTTCTATGAGAAGACCGCAATCCACCCGTCGTTCCCCCTAAACATGTTTGCATGACCGATGAATGTTTTCCGTGACGGAAATGTCACAGAAATAGAATAAATGAACATAACACTAAAGATCTCCAATCTCAAAGAGCAGCGCTTATGCTTATGAGAAAGGAGGAAGACAAATAAACAAAGTTTAGACTTTCAAACTACCTTGTTTCGGGTATAACTCAATTTACATACATGAATACAATTCCTTGGCTATTAATCAAGGCATGGTGCTAAACATAAAACTATGTGTGACAAGTTTCTAAACATGAACACGTACCCACTTACTAGTCTATAATCCTTGCGCCTGTGCCTCAAACAGATGAAGCAAAACAAATACTGCCTATATTACAGACACCTATTTACATACACCTTTCTGCGGCTCGTAACACAATTTACTTCATGTTGTGATGGAGACAAGCTGTTTCTGTACACACGAGCATAAGTTAGGATGAAGTGACCACGCATGAACTCTAGGGGAATGGAAACTGGAAAATGTCGTCGCCGTCGTCGTCCATACTATAAATATCGGCCACCAAGTTCGATGCCACATCACTTGTCACAAGATCATGCTCAGCCTGCAGGATGGAAAAATCAGAAGTGTGAAGTTTCTCATCCGTCATACTGTGTGCAAGAAGATCAGAGTGAATGCCTAGCTGGCATGAAAACTCAGACACGAGAATCCACACCTATATTAAGCATGCGGCAATGCAAGGGGGGAAAAACGTTTGGCATGTAAATTCAAGGCCTACAGCTAAAAGAAAGTCAACTGTTGTGGTCAAAACAAGATACCGATAACTCGTTCTACCTAAGTTTCCGCAAGTTCATACTACTCTGCCACGACATGAACCAAGATATGAAGAAAGGGCAGGGTTGAAACAGGGATAAACAAGTACTACATGCCTACCTTGGCTTCTTGGTACCGTTCATGCATGCGCTGATACTGCTGGCGTGCCTCTGGAGATTCAACCATGGAAAGCACTGTAGAGACGGCCTCATCAACAGCTACTTCCACTTCCTGCTTCCTGAATACTCCGACTACATCATCATCCTCAACCTTCTCGGTCACGAATTCAGCATCTGGCTTGAATCCCCGGAAGCCCAACCTTTTACGGCGCCACCTTAGAATTACTTTTTCCAGGACGCCAACTGCCCAACAGATCACCTTGTACTTCTTCCTAACCTGATAGCCTCTTACATGAGCCTGCAAGAACCAGAAGGTAAATGAGGGCGGTGGATAATACTAAGCATATAAAGAGAAAACATTGAAGACGCCTTATCATATAATGGTCACGGCAACCACTTGGACCACAGCCGTTAGCCTCGGAGGATAAAAATATGAGTTCTCTCCACGAGGCGAAATTTCAGAGAGAAGTTATAAATGTTCTTTTCGTTTTTCTTGCAGCATCACCTTTTAAATGTACTTATTAGTTAATTCTTTAGCAAGTAGTGGTTCTACTAATTGGTAAAAAAATACATGACAGAAGCAGCCATGTAGCTAACCTGTATCTTAACCACTTTCTGGCGGAATGCCAAAAAGTTTTTGCGACCTTTCCAACCTCTATAGTTCTTTTGAATGGATAATGCAGCTGTGGTGTGATCATGAGAGTTGCGGAAGACAAGCTTGGATGCAGCAGAAATGTCATTTGGCCGAAAACCATAATCGCCATAAGCTGGAACTGCTTCTATTTCTCTCTCTTGCCTTTTCTTGAAAGAATGAGCTCTAAAAGCAGATTGAATCCTTGCAGCAGCCTGAGCTGCATTACGAACTGCAGCCAAGGTGGACTTTAAGGAAACCTGATCTCCAGCCATGGCTACCGTATTCTTTGATATATGATTGATAGTCATTTCAGCCTGTAAATCAGCAGATCCCCCAGATAGCTCACTCTCTTCCAGTGTTAAAGATGAAAGATGGCTAGTCAATGCCAGCTCTGAGAGGTATCCGGCGAGTCCTGGGTGACCGTTGGCAACAGCTATGGAAGCTGGAGTTCTACCTCTAGGATCTTGAGAACTCGGATCAGTCAGCGCTCCTGGTGCTGCTCCTGAAGCAATTAAGGCAGCAACCATTTTCTCCCTGTCAGCAAGTAGTTTTTGGAATCAGTAGACTGATGAGCTCACACAAGTTTACAGAGAGCATTGACAGCAGTACGATAGTATAAAATACAAGAAAAGACATTTTTCAAAACCCACGAAGTGGGAAATCACCTTCCAAACCGAGCGGCCCAATGAAGAGCGGTCCATCCGTTGAGATCGCGGAAGTTTACGCCAACTCCAACACTAAGTACTGGGTTCAGAGCCCACTCATAGCCTAATCCGGCAATCATATGTATGATGCCTTGTTCTTTTTTGGATAAGGGGCACTGTGAGTCATCCGTTACCAATGCGCTCTTCGATGTAAGCCAGTGACACAGTTTGTCCTTCAGAAGTTCAAGCAAAAGCCAACTAGTAGTACTAGATACCGATCCGCTTCCATATAGAAGCGACTCTATCAATTGATCCCACAATTCTTCATCACTTTTCAGCTTCTTTATGCGATCTAGCTGTAAGTCATCGACATCTTCTTTCTGAGTAATAGATGAATCAGACAACAGTAAGTGAACAAATCTGGCAAGCAGCAACAGTTCCTCTGTACTCTTAGCTACCTCCACTTCAACTCTATCACATTGAGCATAGGAAGTTTGGTTATTGCGGTATTCAAACTCTCTGATTTCACCGCAGGATTGCCGATTGCCTGAAGTAATGCAAAGAGTAACTCTCCCAGGAGGTTGAGGAGGAGCTTGACAACACAAGACACCATCCTGGATGACCTGTGCAGGCACTTCGGTACCACCAAACACGCAAGTCCATGTGTAACCTGACGGTTGACACAGGAAAGATCCAATAATGACAACCTGTATTACAGCCTCAAAATTTAATCGCTGATGCTCATACAGATATCATAACAATTGAAGATACTCAGATAAAAGTTTCCACAACAGATATAGCTGATAAGGTTAATACATTAAAATGAAAATTTAAAAAAAGGTGCAGTTGAAGACAAGAATCTGCAAGTTTGGAGGTGCTGTAGCATACCTTTGTAGGCTCCCCCGCAAAACCCCAATCTGGTGATATTTCCCGGATGGTAAACTTCTGCTGTTTTCCAATTGTCAAGCTTGAATCTGCCTCGAGATTCATTCCAAACTGACCACTGTCAAAAAACATCTGACCAAATTCCTGACTGGTTTGACGAGTAGTAGCACCAGAAACATATACTGGAGAGATATTTGTGCCATCTCCTGGCAGTACAACTGATGCTGTAGACACAAGAAGAGTTGTCAGTGGAGACCTTGTAGAGATTTCAATTATCAGTAGCTTTGAGAGGTCTTGATGACTGTACATTTTCTGGTACTATTTCCTCCAATGTTCAAGAGCCGCATGTTTTCCTGGACAACAGTAGGACTACTTGAATCAGATACCAGCTTATCCTGCAGCAAGAAAGAACACATAAATCCAGGAAATGTCCATATGAAAGAATTCATATGAGAAATTGAACAGTTTTCAGTGACTTTTCTCCATGGATCTTGCAGGCCCACGCATGAATCTCTATCTGGGAGAACATAGATGTTCTTCAAATTGAACTGCAGAATCACTTTTACTTCCCACCTTTGCCTAGTGTCGTCAGTGAGCATCTGCTAATATAATAGTTTTTTACCACTTACAACACATATGAGAGGCAAGTGTGCGTATGGGAGCATGAGAGTCAAATATATCACCAAGTAAATATGGAAATTGGTGATATAGAAATTAGTGATGATCTGTAATCGTCAAGAAAAGAGCAAGATCTTTTTTTGAAAGCTCTATGGCTTTCATCCCCAGACCAAGGCAAAAGAAGAAATAAGTAGGAAAATTCATTGCTGTTTCAGGAGAGAATGAAGCAAGGGAATTGTTTGAACTGCTGTAGTGGCAAAGCGAAGAAAGACAGCAATAAACATTGATGTCAAGCCTAACAATAAAAGCGTCTTTGCCCCTCACCTATCTGAAAGCCCATGGATTATATGGAACATAAATGGGATTGACAGTCATGTTAAGAGAGTTTTTTAGCGGAACCCAGTAGCTTCATGGTGTTGTTTGCCTTCAAAATTCTTTAGATAGCTGGATTTAGAGCAGCTCTGAAAGGGAACTTCAGCTAGGTTACCTTCACTGTTTGGGGAAGGTTAAGAAATCTTCAAACAAAAGCCTCCATCATTGAAAAACAGATTAAACAGCTCTACTGTTTTTACTAAAAGGATTTGATCACATTGAAAAATCCCCTGTTACAAGACTTAATGGGTAGTAAAGACGGCATAAATGCATCACAATTTCATACTTACCACTCCATCGATCATGTGTCGTCCCTTCTCTTTCGACTCGAGGGGAACTGATCCACACCCAAGCACATAATTCCAAGATAAAGATTCTCGACTATCAACTCCTTGAGCCAGCCCAAGCGGACTCAATCGTTGAAAGCCATTGCCTCCTAATTCCAAAGGACAACTAATGACTGTCACAATTTCATCGGTTGGGCAGGCCAGCAGCTATTTCTAGAAATGGAGTATGGGAGTTGTCTATATGTTACCATTGAAAATCCATGAACTGATAAAATACCTCCACATTATACACACATCATAATTACACAGATTGCGGAAAAGATTTCATCATTATGGTATTCTGGATTAATTGTGGTGAATTATTTGCAATCATTTGATAACAAAGTGTCTCAGTCAATACTAATTTCATCACAAAGCTTGACAACATCAATGAACAAAGAAAAAGTATGATCAAACAAGCCAAGTAGCTATTTCTCATGTCAATAGAAGTTTAACTGCTCGTTAGCAATGAAACGTTTCAAAAAGCCAAGTAGGCCTAGCATCAAGTTCATTCGCAATCAAGTTTGTAGCAGAACCCAAATGCTGTCCATAATTTTAAAAAGTGAAAAGGGTTGGCAACGTCCTTCTCCCATAAAAAATGCAAAGAGAAACAAGCAACAAGAAGTTAGCTCTATAACTCTGAGAACTGCAAAAAGGAACTGAACCTGATTCTTGATGTGATGCATAGCTTGAAGTAGAAACAACTCCAATAGGACTACTGCTGTAACGATGATCAGGCTGCAAATCAGTGTCTCGCTCCTGAACTTTTTCTGTGTCATTGTGCAGTATCTTAAGAAGGTCAACATGCTCATCACCGTTGTAACTGGGTAAGAGCTCATTGAAGCCATCCTCGTCCAAACTTAGTTGCAATTCAAGTCTTTTTAGTGCCTGAGTCACTTCGGTTGGAACTGAATCGCTCGAATTTTCTGTTTTCTCTAAGCTGTAAGTTTGATCTATCCAACTATGCTTACTAGCCATCTCTGAACTGACTTCTAGTGAGTTTGGACTGGAGAGGCTGTGATATGATTCGTGCACGTCAGAGATGGACAGTGTATTTTGTGCAGTGTAGTAGCTAGGACTGGGACTGACAAAATAGGGGCTTGGGCAGACAAGAGAGGGGCTTGGGCTGACAAGAGAGGAGCCTGGCGATAGCTCCGAAACAGACATAGGACTCAGCTTACCCTGCAAGATGTAAAAAGAAGTTGGACCAAAAATTGAAATTTAGCGATACAAACACCCATAGAAGATGCAATAAGCAAGCAGTAAGAGCCAACACAAGGACCTAAAGCTGCAGCACAAATTTTGTTTTTCTAAAAATAAGCTGCGTGAAAAGTGCTTTGTTGGTGTTTTTAGTGTGTGACATCATACTGTAATAGTTATTGGATCTCTCGGGACAACATGCAACCATTCCACTAAATTTAACAAGAAAGAACAACTGAAGGAGGTTTTGGGGAAAATAAAAGATCTACAAAAGTAATTCAGAACACAAAGACCATTTCCCCATGTATCTAAAATAATTCAGCGAGTACACTAAATATGCTGATGGAAGACTAACTCCATATGCTCTAGAGTCTTAACAAGCAAATCTCATTGGCAACAACCACATCTTCATGACTTACCTCATCTATTTCCCTGTAATGAACAAGCACAATATGTTCATATGCCCTACAATGATAATCTTAATAAAAAGCGTTAAATATGGAATGTTCAATGACAAGAAAAGATGATTTGCAGTAAAATATGTGACTTGTTTAATAGGAAACAGGAAGTCACAATAACTGTCCACGGAGATATGAATAAGACAGAAAGGCTAGTAACTCACGGATCCAACATCCAGTAGCTACGTCTCTGAAAACTGGGATTGTGTTCTCCATGTGCATAATAACAATTCAAAGCTTCAACGTTTCCCACCTGGCCATTAATGTATTTCATACTTCTGCTTATGATAGAACTTGCTAGCAAAAGCATCTCAAGTCAAGTGTGATATCTGTTTTCAAGAACATCGAACTACCATCACCAAGAAGTTGTTTTCACTCCTCAGCCATGCATCATGTGGTCCCTCGAAACTTCTGAAGCTATCGCCTTCGAAATCATACCAACTTCAAACAACATAATACTTCCTCCATTTCATAAATTTTGTAACGGCACACACTTCAAAGTATTCCGTTTTATTCTTAACGATATCAGAAAAAACTTAAATTGGCTCAAGATTAAAGTTCACAATTTAATCTATCATTAGTATTTCACAACATTTTAGTAAAAAAAACGATGTTTGATCGAACTAAATTAAACCTTGAAATGTGTACCGTTGCAAAAATTTTGAGACGGAGAGAGTACTATCTAGTCTTTCAATGCTAAATTTATGGAACACCACAAGCTTTGATATGCAGGACCATCCAGGTTACCAAGGCTCACTTATTCAGAAGAATGACTAGAGAAGAAACCATAATTAACTCGATGCTAGTGACATTGGTTTATTTATTTATATTTTTTAAAAAAGGGTAGATGCTAATGACATTATTTAAGTATTACTAGTTCATGACTGAGAATCATGAGCCATAGTACTATCTACTCTTTAAATGATAACTTCATGGATTACCACAAGATATGAAATGCAGGACTACCTGGGTCATCAAAGGCCAACTTGATGTGAAATACAAATGAAGACAAAACCAAGAATAACTTGAAACTAATGATATTATACGATTATTAGCTGATGATCAAGAAACATGATCCATCAAAACCGTAAGGAAGGGTCTGAAATAAATACGGCGACAATGCATAGTGGAAAACCTTAAGGCGTTCATGAGCTTCACCAACAGTTCTTCCATCCTTCTTTTTCCGCCAGTTATATCCATCTTTGCGGAAAAACCTAAGAACTCTCTTGTTGAAAAGAAATAGAGAACCACCTGTCCAAGGAACTCATTAACAAGATCTCATGAACATATCCGTCAGACTAACGTTGTACAGCCATTAATAAGATTGAAGGATATTTGAGATACTTGGCGGCTTTTGAGGAGCTTCTTGACTTATGTGGTGGCTTTCATGATTTTTCAAGATAAAGAAGACTTCTGCAGGCTTCAGCCATCGTGTCAGCGCTTCCTGAACTAGCTGTCCCGTGTTATATCCTACAATAAAGTACAAAACCATACAAAAGAAATAGCGAGTGCGGTTAATCAAATGACCTTACAAATCCTTGGTTCATGAGTAAAATGTAGTAAATATACAGATCGATATAAACCGGACAGTCGCATGGTTGCACCAAACCCTAAAACTCAATTTACTAACATGATTCATTCTTTAGACAACTCTGCTGAGCCTCTGAACATATGCTAGAGCTTCTAATTAAACTTACTACACCCACACAGGATCAAATCAAGACATCATGATCTAAAAGTCACAAGTACAAAATCTTTGCCACAAAGCTATTGTTGCTAGGAGCACACGCCTGCAAGTCCTTCTATAAGGCCAAAGAACTATTCAAGCGAGGATCAATGTCGAGCAATAATATACCATTTCCCACGCCTTCTGCCCGCATCCCGAACATAACTTAAACTCATCTCTCATCTATAACAGTATATAATACATCCGTCCATTACTCTGGATCAACAAGCTAGTTCCGACTAGCTCATCCCCTCAATGATGCAAGGAAGACAATGAAGCCAATTGGCTCATCTAGCTCCTCGAATATCAATTCACAACAACCAAAGTAGTAGTAATGAAATAGGGAAATCAACTCATCGTAACTAAATCGAAACATCGACACTCTCGATTCGAGCGAGGAGCAGCACAGGCCAAGAACTCGGAGCCACACGACTCACAGAAACAAAATCCAATCACAATGAAACCTAACACGAAATCAACAAGCGAGAATCGAAGCTAAGTTATCTTTACCTTGCATCATAGTCTCAGCTCAAATCTAATCTCTGCTTCACAAAACCCTCGCTGTTTGCCACTCCAAAAAATCAATCGAACAAGAGCAGATGATGTGGTGTTCTCGTCCGCTCCAGTAGATTCGAACACCGCGGCGGCGGCGACGCCGGAATTTGATGAATCTCCGGCGAGGAGTTGGGCGGCGGAGGAGAGGGAGGGCGCCGACGGTGCTTGGTTGGACATTGAACGACCTCTGTGAGAATATGAAGTGAAAACCACGGACAAACGGACACACGGACACAACGTGATTGAAATTGACTCCTTTTTTCTTTTCTTTTTTAACATGAGTATTTAGATTTAATTTTTAGGAAGATGGTTGCCGGTAGAAATATCTCGTAATCTCATAAAAATTATAATATTTATATTTATTAAAATAACGATAATGATTTTTAATTTGATAGATAATAATATCAAATTAATTATAATAAATTATATTTTTATTATTATTTAATATAAATTCAACAGATAAATAAATTTTCAATTAGGATCAAAATATTATAACACATAAATTTTCAATTCGAATCAACATATTATAATTTTCGTGAAATAAAAAGAATAGTATTCAAAGGTAAATCAATTTCCAAAGGGATTGACATGAGTCGTGTCGAGCCGAATATCTTATAAGCTCTTTCACAGTCTCAATTGAACGTGTCGAGTAATTATTGAATTGGAGTTAAAATAATGAAAAGATTGATCGACTAGTTATTCAAATTATTGTCGAACATGGAGAAATATCAAACCTTAACCTCGAGTTGTAAACAATTTCAACTAAAATGGTTGCAACAAAGAAATATAATACACAAATCAAATAGTTTCATTTCTTTGTGACACATTAGTTAAAACATCATTTTAATTTTATGTGTTATCATCTTTATCCTTATATTCAATCATAATGTATGATCTTCTCGTTTCCATTAAAAAAAATATGATCTTTTCGTTTAATCATTAACTTTGAGTTTCAAACTGCGTTTAAATGAATTGAGATTTCAATTGAAAATACGTTCATTTGCACAAACAGGCGAACACATGTTTTCTTTCTGCTCCAAATGCCTATGTGACCATTAATTTGGTTTTTTTAGACTTTTAGTAACTTGAAAAGCTAGTCATTCCAATGTTTTTGATTTAGTGCTCATGGAAAGTGACGCAGGGCGCGCATTGATTCAGCTTCATATGATCATAGCATATGCTTTGCAATCACTAAGGATTCACCCCATATCTCAACTCTGCATATATGCACCAACCTGCAAATGCTTCAGGATTGATACACAAACGAAAAATGCCATCGTTGGTAAAGTGTTTCTTCGTCATGGATGCACGAACGTACATAATTGTATTCACATACCTACGTTGTAAAACAGTATTTTTTGGACAACGATCTCGAACTCCTTGAGAAAATTTGACGACTACTTCATCAATGAATAACCTAACCAACACCTTCAACAAATCAAACAAAAACGAATAAATGTTCTTATCGAATTCTGTTTTCTCTTGATAGAAACCACAGGCGCTCGTTGCTTCTTGAACTATCATACAATAAATGAGACGACGATACTGGGTCATTTTCCCCACTTGATTTTGGTCCCATTTTCAGGGAGGTTCTAAAAGTTTCACTGTTTCCGGTGTAATGTCATTTTCCAGCTCCATTTTCTTTCATCTCTACCCACAAGACAAGTAACAGGTTTGTTATAGGGGACCTGATCGCGTGTGTAGCGGATGTTTGTAGCTTCAAGCTAAGGTACAGACTACAGGTTAGGCACGACATGGACGGTTGAAAACGATCATTATCGCCTCACCTCGTACACAGATGAATCCACCGGCCTCGATCGACCACAATCTGAAGATGATCCCGAAAGCAACGGTACATTCACATCGACCTAACTACCACTATCGTATCGAGTTCACAGGTGAAGCATAGCATGTTTCTCAGGTGGTCAACCAACATATTATCAAAATCATAGGTGAGCCAAGGCAGATTTCTCAGGCTCTGGTGTTCAATTCCACTCGCTGATAATCACTCAGTTTGTACTCTAGTAGTACACAACTTTTCCTCGAGTGGTTCTTGTCAATGTGAATTTTGTTTACGAACAACATCAAGATATGGCCAGCAAGACTGTGTTCGCGCTGCAAGAAGCAATATAAACAGTAGCATGGGCATCTCTGCAAAAGTTGGTTCTCAATTATGAGTGGAAAATGGGAGAAGCTATCATTCACACTTCACATGAGCCATCTTGTAGCAAAAACATACTTTAGAAACATACCTCCTACAGCATCTTTACATATTTACATGAATTTCACGAAAGGCACAGCCAAGGGCGTGAGAGCAGGCATAATCCAAGTAGTCACTTCTTCAGAAACTGCAAGCAGATCAACCATACACCCTACTCGATGAAAGACTAGTATCCACGATGCTATTTCTATATTAACATTCTGTGTATTAGGTACCCAGTGCTTCCAAAAGCTTGATGATAAGAGATTCGCCCACAAGTTTAATCGGCAATAGCAGAAAAATCGCCTTTAGGATCAATAGTTGCAAGACAATAGTAGGTAAGTCGAGGTCAGGATCACGAGTCCATTGATGGAGTAGGCATTGCAGTTCCCAGGAAACTTTCATCTTTAGGTATCCTTCCACACTGCAGCACGAACTCCAGCATGAGTCAACAATTCTTAAATTAAAGCAAGAATTTTCAATCCAAGAAAGAAACCAAATGAATGTTTGCGCGAAATCAGTACATGTAGCTATGAAGCATAGAAAATTAGAAACCTGCGCGAAAGAGTATGAAATGCGATTCATAACTGTGGAGAATACACAATGGACATTTTTTTGGGAATACTAAAGCACGCGTGTCACATTAAATACTTTTTTAGCTAGTATTGGACGAGATCACGATAGAAAGAAAAACAAACCGGGAACCACATACCAGCAGTCAATAAAGCAGCTCGGCCAATATGGAAAAGGAACACACAGCAGAATCCAGTTCTATAGGAGAAACAATCTATGGATCTCCACTTTGCCTTTTAATTAACCTGACTTTATAATTTATACCTACCATTACAAACAGATACACAGATGGTAGACAAAAGCAACTGCAATGCTGGGCTACTAGATGTTTAAGAAACAGAAGCCATCTAATATCCCACGAAATAACCCCCGATTCAGAGGTAGTTCTTGAACGCCCTACTAAGAAGTGGAACAAATAACCATCTAGATACACTCATGGTTCAGTGGTTCTAGATTCACAAAGTTGAATGGGTGAGCCATAATCTAGAACATGTTTTATCAAGAAGACACAAATCTATGTTTCTCCAACATACGATTAAAGGCCAAGATCATCCTCAAACTACCACTAGTGATACCTCAAGTAACAGCACGACCATCACTGCCAACCAGGAGAAAGAACAGGGGAGGCAGTAGACGCCTTTATTAACTCAATAGAAAACAACATCCAAATCTCAACAGCTGACCGCATGATAAGGTATAATATTGATAGCACAATGACCAACTGCAATGATGTTTTCGCGCATTTCTGTTTGGCAAAACAGAATTCACAATATGTCCAACAAGATCATCCGATTCATCATATTCATCTTTGTCACAAATTCACAATATGAACCCCACAAAGTTCACACCATGAAATACACTCATAAATCATTATAATCAATGACCAACATGACAGAATCGCTACAGTAGAATACACAAACGCCTACAAGTATAACACAAATTCACCACCACAAACACACCAAAATATCTCTCGATCACATATGCAAGAGACCATTATCACACGAATCGAACATCGAAATCACACACCTCGTGCATAATCCTTTCTATTCGTACACGACTCCACCACCCACCGCCCGATCACCGAAACCCCACTCACAACCCCAACCAACACAACCAGCATCATCAACCCCAACACCCAAGGCATCAACATGAACCCTATCACGAACGTCACAGACCCGCACACCATCATCCCCATCGATATCCCTAGCATCAGGGACGCCAGCCCCGCCGGCTTCATCGACGGCACAGAAACCGCCACGTCATCGTAACGAAGGGGCGGTGATGATGATGGAGAGGGAGAGCGGAGGATCGTGATTAGGGTTCGTGAGAAGTCGTGAAAAACCCTGGATTGATCTTGAGTTGGTATCATCGTGCGACGAAATTTTTGATCGATTGATCGGAGGTGTGATTTGGGGTTGGAGAAGAAAATGGGAGGAGAAATAGGGGAAATTTGAGGGTGAGTTTTGAAGTGTTGATTTGTGTCTTGAGTTATCCAAAACACAAAGCAAACATAGATTGTGTGTATTGAAATGTCCGTGCTACAGTTATCATTATCTACTTCCTTTTCTTCCGCTATATATTATTATTTTTATCCTAAATATATTTCGATATATTTCTAAAAATATATATATTAAATGAATTATGATGTTTTTTTTATAAAAATTAATTTTAAAAATTTAAAATATCCATATTTTATATTTCATGATCATCTTTATTATAAATTTTTTTTTTCTCTTCATCCGTTCATATTTTCCTCTTCATATACGCAAGGATAAATAAAACATTCACAAAATCAACATATTTCTTAATTATCGTCATAAGTAAACCTTTCGTAATTCATTTCGGAACGATAGAGTACTATCTCCTTGTTAAATAAATTACGATAACACATACTTCGACACTTTTCGTTTTTATTCTTAACAATGTCAAAATTATTTTAAATTAGTTCATGATTAAAGTTCATAACTTTATTTGTCATTAATGTCTCACAACAAATTTGGAAAAAACTACGTTTGATTGTATTAAATTAAATATTAAAATACATGTCATCGTAATTTATTTGAAACGAATGCAGTACTTCTTTCGTTTCACGAATAATTGATTTCGAACATAAATTTATCTATGTGTTGAACTTGATAAAAATGACTTATTTGTGTTTTTGGTTCTGAGATAGAGAGAAATACGAAAAAAATATTACCTCCGTTCCATAATTCTTGATGTTTTCATATCAAATCACGTTTGATTATCCCGCAGCATGTATTAAGTTGCAGTACGTAACTTACATAATCATTGATGTTTCACGATAAAATTACAAAAAAAAAATATTATATTTATTCGTCATTGTATACGTGTCAAACTTTACATCGACATGTGTATCCGATCACACAATAATAAGACGAGTTGATGTGATATAAAATAAAAAATAAGGATATAGATAATTTTATAGAAAAAATTTCCTAATATAAAAATACTGAATTCTTTATGGGACTTATAATTTAGAATGTTTCATTTTTTTTGTGAAACGGAGATAGTAGTTATGTTTTTTTCGGCTCATAGAAATGTACCATATTTTCAAGAATGACGTTATTTAACAATCCATGTATTTTGATTTTGATCTTTATATCAATTGCTAGTATTTCATTGTTCACTTATCTCCCTTGCATGAAGGTAAATAATTTCTGAACTTTCGACACATGCGATGTTGTTTGTTCAATTACGTTGCGTATCATTACACGGGTGTGGGAATTGTTGAAGATATGTAGTAGTTCGTGAGTTGTTTTCTCCAAAATGTAAAAGCGTAGAAGTCAAGTGGATGTGGGTCCCGCACCGCATGACTTGGACTGCCATCCTACCTGCCCTTTATGCATCTAAATTATCGTTATTTATCTTGAGATGGTCAACTTCATTGTAAAATTGACACCAACTCGAAGTTGTACATATGTGCCATCCCTCCTGACTTCTAACCCAAAGAGTATCAGTTTCATCGTTTGACAACAATTGAATCGACGGTAACCTTCATTGCTACAAAACAAAACGTTTCATGAACACAATGTTATGAGGTTACAGTGACAAACCAAGCAAATGAATGTAAGTAATTAACATATGATCAACTGAGCACTAGCTACTTATCAGATAAGCACAATTTCAGAATCAAGAAACAACCTGGACTAAGAGTAACCAAAAGCAAGCTAGTAGATACAGGAGCCAGGAGACAGACTAATTGTAATTCAGCCTACAAGAGAGAACCACCACAACATATGTCCTGAAAATACTAGTAATACTTGTGACTCCCAAGAAAAGGAAAGAGTTTGATAAGGTCCGCAATCAGAAGATCCGTCATGACTACTACTAGAATGGAAAACATTCGGGCGATGGACCAAGGACACACCTTCATTGTCGTCTAATCCATGAGACGCGCGGAAATGAACCATGTTTTTACTCTGGGAAGGAAAAGCAGTGCTACTAGGGTGATTGAGAGGGTGCATCACATTGCCAAATCCAATGTCACATACATCATCATCGTTAACAGCAGCAGCAGCAGAAGATGATGACAGAAGAGAGAGAGCACGATCAGAATCAGTTATCACTTGGCTCGGCCCAGTGCGAAAGATTTTGTGGTATATATTAGCGTTGCTGTTGCTGTTGCTGTTGCTGCTTGGGGTGGTAGAAATATTCATAGAGCCATCGTCATGGAGAGATTGATGCACGGAAGAGGAAGGATCCGTGAGAGGAAATAGGTCCCTGGAGGAAAGGAAATTGTCTGCCAGTGTAAAGGTGAGAATAAGCCGCTGTGACTGATGGTGCACAGCTTGAGCCACGGATGGGTGGATTCATATCGAAGTTTATGGTTTCAGACCATGTTGAGCTGACTGCCGAAGAGGAAGGGATCATTGGTGAACATCTATTGAAAGCAAGAATTCTGCTGCCTGCACAAGTTCGAAAAGAAAATCACTGGCAACTGGATGAGCACCGGAAAATGCAAGAAAAAGTGAACCCCAAGTCCGCAGTTTAAATTCAAGTGACCTTCACACGGAAATTTAAAGATGTTTCACAGGGTAGAATTATCTTTTCTGATACTAACGATATGAACACAGCAAGGTTGGCTTCTACATTTTCCGCCTTTTCTATACAGTCTGGTTCAAGGTTTAGGGTTCAAGACAGAGTCCGAAGTTTTCCATGAATCAATGTTGGAAGCGATTCTCTTGGAACATGAAATCTGCGAACAAATATACTGATATAAACAAGTGAAAGTCTCAAACCTCGGCCAGCAGAAAGAAAAGCTTCAGGGTTCATGGAAAAGATTCTGACTGCGCCTTCCTTCCTCAATGGTTGTGGCCCTCAAGACGTTTCCGACAGCTTCGTTTCCCCTCATCAAACTCACCTAACGAGTGGAACCTGAAAATGAAACGTCAATGATGGAGCAAAATCTTGTCATAAAAAAGTCAAATAGATTTTAGTTCATCAAGGTGTCAAGCCAGTAAAACTTTTTTCAAATGGTTAATTGTAGTACATGATAAAACTAAAAAAGTGATGACACTTAATTAACGTTGACAACTTAGTAAACACATAATATTCCCGAGATACTACCATCACATTGTGCTTTTGGTTACTATGATATAGAGGACCTTGGAATGTTACTATTACACGACCAATATTTAACCACAAACCTGCTGCACTGCTGATAGAAGCGCTGTGGCTGACCCCTGATTGTAACCTTGGGACTCTTGGAGTGAACCTCACAAACTTTATGGCATCGCTAATAGTCCCTGCACTCACTGAGATCCGCATTGCATCCATCAACCAAGCACGACGTCATCTGGCTTCCTCCAGCACTAGGAGCTCGAGCCCATTTTGACGACCCACTTGTCGTCGACGGTGGCTCCATGCAGGAACTACAATGTTCCTTCAAACTGCTTCCCAGCAAACCTGCTCTTTCAAGCTTCAAAGCCAATGATGAGATTGCGCTTACACTATTAGTGCTCCCCTCCAACCAAGATGTTAGAGAATTTGATACAACAGTGGCTACTGATACTTCACTTCAGCCAAAAAGCCAGTTATTCTGTGAATGCGGGTTTCTTCGTATTTGGGAAGAAAAAGCCGATGTCATGAGCTATTCACCCTATTGTGGAAGGGATAACATCAGTTCCGCCCAACTGCAAGTTTGCAACAATGTTTATACTTCTCTACCAAGAGTCATCACGATCAGAGTAGATTGACCCAGGATCGTAATAGCCCACATGCACTTTAATGAAAGGCCCCTAAACATCCATTATTCAACCAGCAATGAGAAGTTTCTTCTTGGCATTATTTATGAGGATACCGCCGGAGTAAGCAAAGCTATAAGCAGCTGAATCATTTTAAGGCCCAGAGAAAATAGGTAGAACAGTTCAGCATCATAAACAAATTTCAGGCAAATAATTCTGAGATGAAGCATTTCCATTGTTTGAAAAAACAAGCTAACATATTGGCAAAGCCCCTTATCTAAAATCAGTTACCTCTAACACATTAAGCACAATCAAATCGAACCCAGTGTCCAACACTTCTGAGATTTACGAACTGTTTTCACCGAGCCTCCTCTTATCGGATACCGAGATGCTCGACATGAATCTAAGTGTCTAACCGACTAATAGTACTCATAAAGGACATAATTGAAGACACATTTATGTTCCAGGGGGATATTGAGCTTCAACAACTTACCAAGTACAATCCTCTGACCAAAAAAAAAAATGTAACAGGGGATATAGTAATAATAGAAGGCAAGATGGCACTCAAATTTTACTCAGCTAGAGTTTCCACATTGTTCTCAGGATCAGAAACAGCCCCAATAATTTCCTACCTTTTGTCCTACCATAAAAAAGCACTAGTATAATTCAGCAACAGGGCAGATAGATGCATTGAATAAAGCATCAAGAAACAGAGATTTTGTGGTATGAGAAGCAGTACATCTTCAAGGTTAGGTAGAAAGCTTAAGCTAGTCAACGAATAGCTTGCTGTTAAAAATTAGGTCTATCTTCTCTAGAACTATCAGAAATAAGGTTGAGTTACCATATAATACACTTTTTTGCATACCCATATCACTATCAACATATGGACTCTTTAGTAAAAGTAAATGACTCATTAGTCTAATTCAACACACTCCCACAAAAAAGAACAGAAAAACAAAGAGAACAAATGCATCAGGTACTTGAAGCAGAAACATTCAAGCAAGAGAACAACAATATCCAGAAACCACAAGCAACATCACTGTACTCGTCAAATTTTAATGAGCCATCAGAGAACAATCTCTTGATTTGCAAAATAAAACTTCCTATAACTACCGAACACCGTTCCAAGCGGGAACCTAAGTTAGAATTGAAAATTAGAGAAGATAAAGCAAGATAAGAACACACATAGCAAGACACACACAGAGCAAGGGATAGAACTCACAGGAGAGCATTGGAAGCAGCAACAGCAGCATAAATCTGATATGGGCTTCACAGTCATACATTCACTGACTGACTCCATTGAAAAGAAAATATGAGGAAGAGATAGGAAAAGGAAAGGAAAGAGAAGGAGGAGAAGAACTTACATGCTTTTGAAATGAGTGTTGTGTAGTTCCACCTTCCGTGTTAAGGCTTGAATTGCAGACTTTATGGACCCCGTAGACTAGGCTTTCTTTGCCATTTCTTTCACATAAATCATGCATCCATCTTTTGACAATGAACCTCGCAAAGGCGTAGAGCCACGCGGCTATGGTGGGGTTAGACAAACAGGGGTGGAGATCAGAAATCAAACGGAGATATACCTTAACATGGAAATAGCATCCAGATTTAAACTTATTATATAATACATTAGAAATATTTCGATATAAAGATTGACATTTAAATTGAATAACTTTCTTGATTCCTTGAATTATAAGAAGTTAGATATCTCAACCTTTCAAATGGATTTAAATTCAAAACCCGAGTTTTGATAATAACCACAAGGGCCAGAGTAGAAAAAGCGCCAAGTCATTCTTTTATTAGTATAGTGTGGAAGAAGTTAGAGAGAATAGTGTCTTGGAGTTTCTTGAAACCGTTGATTAATGGGTAGTTCAAAGACATTAAATAACCAAAAAAGGTAATCCCATCTTTTTAGGCTTACATCAAAGAAGAAAACTACAGCGTGTTATGAGAAAATAATATTCAACACATAACACCTACAAGACAAGCTTATAAAAAACAGAGTTTGAAAAACACACTTCAACAATCTAGAAGAGAATAATGGAGAAAGAGGGACAAGTTGCTGTTGTTTTCAACTTTTTGTTGAAAATTAAATGTGGAAAGTACACGACATGAGATGATGAACTCTCAAATAAAATATTTTATTGCCACATCCATATGTTTATCCTTAGTTTTCCCTAAAAAGCAGTTCCATACACAACTACTTAATGAGTACCTGAATACAAAGATCATTTTTTATGCACCAAACCAGGAATAGAAAGGTATTGTTACTGTATATAAAAAAGCAGAAAGGTATTGTCAATAAAGAAAATTGACCATGTACGTGAAAAATAACTAGCTCTGCAGAGGAACAAAAACAAGTACATATACAAAAGATGGTGATGTCTTCAGAAACGAAAAGACAAAAATCAAGAGCAAAACGTTGTCAACATGAAAATAGATTGATCTCAGAGAAACGAAGTTAAGTTCAAAAGTCTAAGTTCATGAATTATTAATCGACCATATATCCGTTCATTATTTTTTCTTTCTCAGGGATCAATGTGCTCATATATATTCTCTAACGTTTTTAAAATTTTATCGGTTTAACATAAGAAGGCATATCAATCATGTGACAAGTATCCAAAGGAGAATGTCATTTTCGATACAGAGAGGGACCTGATATAATAAAGCTGAGCTTGCTAGATAGCTGCAGGCTGCTGCACCGGCCACCCATCCTTCCCTCTAAGTAAATGAATGGACCGACTGTCGCTGTCCCAATGTTCCCTCGCTTTTGTCTTGGCTCCGTTTCTCTCCACAAGTGTCCTAAAAAAATAAACGCAAGAGATTAATCCGCTGTTTCAATCTTCTAAGCCACTATTCATAGAACAATTAGATTTTAACCTCTTCTCGGAAGAACATGATTAGTGAGCTAACTACGTCAATGAGAACTATGTTAAAAATGTGATCAAAATTGTATTTTGAAAATTTGATCGTTGGATACACTTTATTGGTTATACTTGTCATCACAAGGTATGAGTTGGTGATGAGCTAGAGTTATTTTTTAAACTGGGTTGGCCACAGAAAGAGCTTTAAATACTAATCTGCAACTAACCTGTGTGCAACATTTTGAAAATTCAAAAAAATTGGAATGGTTCAGCAGTTCAGAAGCAATACAAAGCAGGATATAGAAAATCAGTAATTGATTGTAATTGCAGTCTGTTTTTCCTGATACTTACTCTGTCGTAGACATCCTTCATTGCCCGGCAACTCGCTCACGTTATCCTCACTGCAAAAGCATATGTTCAGAGTAATTGACTAAAGATGCAAGGTACCAGCTCATACGTCTCATACACTATTTAAATGGAATGACTACTATCTCGAGAGCAATATAAGAACTCAAAAGTATTTACCTAGCCTTCCATGAATGCAGTATTGTTTAGCAACAATAACGAGAATGGAGAAACCTTAAGGTTGAAGACAAAAAAATTAAGACCCCTCAAGGTGGGCATGGATTCCGTTCATTTCATCGCCATCATAATAATTTTGCATAAGTGCATGCATCAAGTTAATTCACATTCCTAGCTTCTAAGGTTAAGAAAAACGCAGGTCTAACCTACAAAAGAGATGGTATAACTGACACGCTTACAGCTCATGAGCTCAATGACACAAATTTCCCAAGATAATTAATTAACTCAACATGAAGTAAATAAATAAGCACATAAACCAACAGATACAAGATGATATCGAATTCTGTTAAACTCGATGCAAAGGATAATTAAAAATAAAATAAAATTGACAGCATATTAATTTAAAAATAGATAGGCGTATGTAGTGTAATGAATCCGGCTACCTGGGAAATCTTTCCCTTGATCACATGCTGCGCAATATAACATGTCTTGCAACTGAAGTAAAAATAAAAAATGGTGGACCTGAAATTATTCATGCACGGTCAGTACTCTCAATCGAACACTTGCAGGTTGCAGCTACTCTGCTCCTAGCCTCCAACAGCAGTAATATCGCAGGAAATTAAACTCAATACAAAGTACACTTGACTACACTACATGAATACCCAAAATCTCTGGATGATAGCAAATTCATATGAAATCCAATGCACAGCTGCTCTTACCATTGGCAAGATGTAGTCCAGTGGCTCTTGCTTTCAACAGTATGAGTCCATACTCCATAAGTCCAAGCACAAAAGAAAGCAGACAGATGCCATGATCAATGCAAAATGAAGCAAGAGTTGAAGGCACAGTTGATGAAACCGTCCACCTTGCAAAATAGACAAGCATCATCCACAGAAACACTTAGCAATAAGCGAGGCCCATTTCACAAATACAACTTCTTAATACAAATTTTATACGAATTGCCTTGTATGTATTCCATATACATACCGCGACGCAAACAAAATAGGTGAGACGATATCCTTGTGGACAACCCCGGAAGCCAAAGGGTACCTCACCAGCATTCCCCCATGGATCACTTATCTCATGAGAACAATTTGAACCTCACCTTGTTCCGGAGTTTAACACATAAAATATCAAGCCTTAATCCCTAAAAAAAGGAACAATGTAACAACTATGGGTTTCTCCAACTCGATTCGTTTCTCTTCCCCTCGCATCATCACAACAAACGAAATCGACAAACTATACCCTAGATCAATGTTTTAGAAAACAATGAAATCAACAATGAAATGGACACGTTCGTTTTAGAATCCGAAGCCCTAGACCAAACAATCAAGCTAACAAGGAATCGAGAGACAGAATTCGCGGAAGCAACAAAAGTCTGGCTGAGAAACGAAAAGGCGCAGAGAGGTAAACCTCGGAGGAGACGGTGGATGCCGAAGAGGGCGAAGTTGTCGAGTCCGAGATCAGATGAAGAGAGGAGAGGGGAGAACAAGACGGCGCCGGCGGCGGGCAAATCATCGCTGTGGTAGGAAACGGGAGGCGACGCTTATGGATTTTTGGGCGGGAAATGATGGACTGTATATGTGAACCCTCCCTCTTAAAAGTCGATGATCAAAGTAACCCGACTGTGGGACTTTTTTGTTTCAGCTTTAAGCTGATTAAAATCTTACATCATCGAGCGGGACTTTTAGCATTAGCAATGGTCCGCCCGCAAAGATGGTGCAGGACGGTAACTTTCAAGCAGAGTTGCACGTTTAGCGCTGCCTGAAAGTGCAAAGAAACATGATGTGATACAAAGTTCTCTGGTCGAAGATGTGATTAGAAGTTGATTGTTTGAGTTAATATCCACAATGAAAGGGAAACACGAATATAGAGAAGCCAAATAAATATGTAGTTATGAACCATTGGCAGATAATGCACACTGCTATAATACACAAGGAAAGAATTATAGTAGCATATCGATTACAAGTCAATATCAACTTATTTAGATCGATTCATGCTCGATACATCAAAAATTGCTTCGAATACATGAAACCTCCAAGTATATACGAGCATTCGGCCTTTAAATATATGGCTGCGGCCACATCCCAACGCAACCCAGGATAAACTGAAACTAAACTTTCTAAACTCCAAAAAAACTCCAACAAAAGCTTGTCGCCCCGAGAGATTTCATGATGCCCACGACATCAACACGCAGCATTCCCCACATCTGACAACAATAGTGATATTTATATAGGAATAAAGGTTTAATTAAAACTAGCAAAGAAAAACATTTCTACTTGAATGATTGGGTTGCGCTTCTTGTTCTTGATAGAACTGAAACATTGCCGGGAAAGAACCTCCAGCCAAAAGGCCCCGAACTCGAAGAACTATTAGAGTCCCCTAAAACAAGGTTACCATTTGTAATCCTGGGGCTGCCTGTCACTGCTCTGGTTTCTCCCATTTCTTCAAGGTCCTGGATACCGAAAAGGGGTTAGGAATGGTAAGGGCTAATACCGAGAAACAGACTGAGAATAATGCGGAGTTCTTCATCCTTCAAAACAAATGGTACCACCCTCAGTAGAACTCTCTGTGTCTCTCTATTCAAAGTAGCTTAAAATTAGAACAGAACGCCTACAATCAGTATGAGTTGTGTATGTGAACACATCACAGAAATGCCATTTGGTCTGGAAATGTGAACCAGCACTCACCAGCTTCATATCATGTGACGTAACATTAGGTTCACAGTTAAAAACTTTGCCATCTCTAATCATACTTTTCTTATATAATTTGAAAAGTTCCCTCCACCAAAATCTCACGTTTAGGATTGAAAAACCAGAAATATAGAATTTGCTTAACACAACGAGATTGACTTGCTGCGACTTCCTTAATGGTTGGAAATCTTTGGACGAATAAAGTTGAAGGGAGATTACTTTACCTTCAAGCCTACAGACGAGTTTGCGGTGCTCACCCACTGCTGACCCTGAAACAGGAACATAAAGTTCGATCACGTCACATTGAGCCATTGTTAGAGCATCAACCAAGCATCAGTTGAGCAACATTCTAGTATGCACCTGATTAGAACCAATTGAGCTGGAGGCTGACGGACAAGGCGACTCTAGTGACAAGACAGGAGGAACTGATGCAGTCTGCCAAATAAAAATATTCTAAACCAGTGAGAACATAGAAGGCTGCAAGGTAAGTGAAGCAAGCTAGGATATGTATTGTGATACTAGCGCTAGAGACTTATTTGAGGACTTATTTGAGTACTACCAATATTGTATCGTACCAAGTCTCTTATCTTTTTCTTTCTTTTTCTTTTTTTGATAATTAAACCAAGTGAAGTCTCTATCAGTGTCCTAATCCAGGAAACACGCTCAAGGATGAGCGGAAAAGGGGGATGAGAGGGGTAGAAGGTGCCAATTGTGCATGTTCAAGAGCTTCCTTTTCATTACGTTGAAGATGTTTGAAGCAAAGAATATGAGCAAGAAACGCTCTTTACCCTGGAGAAGGGTGCCAATGGTGCATGTTCAAGAGCTGGCCGTGAAGCAACAGAAGAAGAAGCCTACAGGATTCACATAAAAGTTACATGAATGACCAAGTTGAAGCTATAATGTGATAAGATAACTGAGATACTATGATATTTGCCATAACAGGGAAGCCACATAAGAAATAATTAAACCGATGACCAGGAAAAGGGATTCAGCACATGCCTGCAGTTGTTCTGCACGTCTCCCTGTCTCCAAGTTCTTCACTATTCCAACCAATTTGAGCACCCTTTTATTTGTTTCCTCCTGGAAAAAGTTTGCAAATACAGACATCAAAAGGGACAGCACAGCAGGAGGAGAGAAAGGAGAGATGGAGGGGAAAGAAAGGTCCATTCATCAGTTACCTCATTCCCGTGTATGCTGTGAATTTTTGTAGCCTGCAATATCCAAAAAGAATAAGCAACTGTCAAATTAGTACATGGAAAAGCATGTAGGTTTCGCCATTTCGGGTCAATGCATGATTGGGAATTCGATAACTTTGAGAAACTTTGTCAGCCAAGAGCTTAAGCCTGACACAATGACACAAACAATATTTGTATAGCGACAACTCTGTCTCTCATGTAGTGGTCCTTTGACTTGAACTAAAGCAGATAATGAGTTAACTACTAATCCTAAGTTCTAAATAAACAGGATAGAAGAATTCAAAACAGCGATCGCAAGTCGCACACCCGTTTTGATGGTATACCAAAGAATTTACTCGATGAAATTTTAGAGCTTGTGGTAGACCGTAGACGATGCATAAATATTATTTATTTCTTAAGAGATCAAATAAGCAAAATTTCTCTTAATTACCAAAATTTGAACAGCTTCGTGAAATGATTTGATATTCACATCCAAAGACCTCATCCGTTCACATAATTCCGTAACCTGCACACCTTAAAGAATTCAATATCCAAATCCAAGAGGTCTGAATACAAACAGAATATTGAAAAAAAAAAACAGCAAATAGAAGTCCCACCTCCCGTTTAATTGAATTTGTCTGTTCTGCAACATCAGATATACCACTATCTACCCGATCAATTCTTGAAGATAAGTTGCGTTTTGTAGCCTGGATATGAAGCATAACTTCCAATGAGACGATAGCAGAGGTATGTGTCTTTTCTTTACATGGACATGAATAATGAGAACTCAGAATGAGACAAGACCAAAATATGGATTTTCTTTGGAGTTATCTAGGAAACAATTCGAATGACAAAGAGAAACTCACAGAGATTGATGTATAAACTTGTTCAAGCTGCTTAGCTATGGAAGTCGTAGCATCTGAAAAACTACGTTTGGTTGCAAAGGATAGATCTGGCAGTTTCCAACCCTGAAAATGCAGACAATAGTAGATCCCATAATCAGCAGATCAGCCGATCAACAAATCATATGGGCATAAAATTTAGCTAGGATAAGACCCCAAAATAAATAACTGCCATGAAACTCCAAACAGCGACTCAAATTTAGATGGAAAGATGAGAGAACCTAGCAGAAGTTCCAAGTGCAAGTAAGAAAAAAAATATAGTGAAATTGACATACTGAAATCAGAAATGCTGTAAAGTAGCTAGTAGCAACGACTGAACTGGGCTATTGAATTGAACATCACAGAAGAGAGGTAAGCATACTATTGAATGTTGATTGCATGCATGACCTTGGAAATGGCGAATAAATTCTTTTAAACACGAGGAATCAATAGTATGAGATGGAATAATGCCTGGAAAATTATACTGGTTACGAGTGAGCTCCTTCAGGTGACACTCCTGTTGATAATCAGCTATAGAGACAAAGCTGAACCGCTTATTCATGCTAAAGAGGGAACTTCCTAGGCCTCATTCACCAAAGCTTAAAAAGAGGTAGTTACTTTAGATGTAGCTAATTGGCTGACAGTACAAAGTACAAATATCCATCCAATGTTTCCAGGGGGTGATGATGCTCGATCAAGATGGATGATAGAAGAAATTCTCAGGATCATATATATATATATATATATATATATATAAAACATTTACCTTCCACCACACATAGCCATATCCGACAACTACAATCAGAATGATCACACCATATCGATGGCCACCTACACTAACAAGTTTAGTATCAATTCATCATGAACTGAGATTCATTGCTAGACAAATACAATTAATGTCACGAAGATACAAAACCTATTTCAAAACAAGCGAGTACAAAGCTATGAGTTCTAAGAACAGGTTCAATTAACACAGAACAGTTTAGGTTTTAACTTCTTCATGATTGTTTGACATTCTGAAAATTTCTCACATAGATGGAAGGGAATCGGATTTAGATTATGGTAAAAAGGTTGCATCTACTGTGTCTAATATACTTCAGCTAATAAATGGTAAAAGGCAAGAATCATTTTTTTTGTAAACAGAAAAAGAAAGTAACTATTCAATGAAAAGCAAGATAAAGACAGACACCTGTAGCACGCGAAGTCACAATTGTCACTGGTCTACTTGAAGCTAAAAGTTGCAACTCCTGCCTCAAGCTGTTTACCTGTGAAAATGCAATCGTATCTAGTTACTGAGGGTTAACACAAATATGATGTACTCTCGAGGACAGTGATAATCACAGTGGTAAGCTGTGCAAGGCTTCAAAACCTAGTATTTGGCTAGTAGGTGCTTGAAGAATTACTTTCCTATTTATTTGATATGTTGTGAGTAGTAAAAGTTAAAAGGCAAGGCAAGTGAAAGTAAGAGAACCAATTTCATTCAAAATAACAAAACATATTTGAGAAATAAAATTAGGAGCATTATTTTTCAGAACAGGTTGCTAGAGCACAACATTGCATACATGCGTGTCATCCGTAAAACTTGAAAATCGATAGATCATTATTGAAAAGTCTAACTACTATAGGATAAGCAGTGAGGATAATTTTGTAAGTCTTGCAAATACAATCGACTGGTTTCTGGTAGTCACATAACCTGACAGACCTGAGCCACGAGAGCATCATTTTTTGGCTTGCTTCCAGAAGAGGAAGAATCTTTGTCCTTGATTGGCTTAAGAGCAATCTGTCATGTATGAGAAAATTTTGTGAATCATCAGGGAAACAGAAAGCACGAGAAGAGAATGATTTCATTCTAAATTGATAACAGCAATGCCCCCAAAATGAACTTGCTTCCTGGTCTAAAATGTTAGCTCAACCAAGTAATCCCTTTGAGCAAGGAAGAAAGAATGGACAACCTAAAACAAAGCCATTGCTGCCTCGAAGTGTGTCACAAATCATAATGCATATACACAAGCCAAGTCAGAGTATACTGTACACACCTTGAAAGCACCTGATACAACATCAGAGAAGCTGGGCATGCACCCTTCTTTAGCTAACACTGCCCCAAAAAGCCCTGCAAAAGAAATTAAAAGATAGTGTGGAATGTATGTTAGCGACAGAGGTTGCAATAGGATCTCAAATGCAATTTCAAACTTGTTTTGGGTTAAGTCACCACCCTCAGTGCCCCCTCCCAAGTCCCAAATATCACCACCCTGCTCAATTCCATTAGAAAACCAAGCATCACAGGTGATTGATGATACTCGGTTCATCATCCTCAACCCCATGAGAACAAACCAATTAACCAGCGATCGGTACAAAGAGATACCCTTATATCACTAGCAACAAACGAGCTCCACGCCTCTTTCGCATACTGTGGAGAATCCCAGATATATATTTGGGAAATCTTACATCAAATATACGTAGTTCATGTGTCACTCCTCCCATTGCCAATCAATTTCACAAGTAAAGCTCATATCTTCACTCAAACCTCTTCCAATCAACATTCACAATTCATCCCCACACTATCCCCTAATCAATCACCATACCATTCCCATAACTAACCAAATCCGTACCCCTCGAGCACAACAATCCCCACACAAACAGATATTCACAGAACACGACTGCGTCGCCGGTTCACTCGCACCTATTCAACACACACAGAGCGGCATAATTCGATGAAAAATTCTCATAGCACGGAGCAGATGGCACAGGTAGAGAGGGAGGGAGCGGAGAGGGGCAGACCTGCGCCGACGAGGAGGGTTAGTTTGCCGATGGCTAGAGCCATCGAGGGAGGGCTCAATTGACGAAACCCTAGTAGTGGAAAACTTGGGGGGTGAAAGGTGGAGTGTGTGGTGAAAGACGCCTTTTCAGGCTACAAAGCAGAGCGGGGAAGATGAAAATGATGTTGATCGGGAATTTTGGGAGTTGGCATGGGAAGGAAGGAGGGTTGGTGTCTGTATTGAGTCTGTGAAAGTCATCATTCATCAGGAGTGGACGCTTGATCAAGACAATAGTGGCATCGGTTACATGCGTCCAAACCTTTTTTCCAAAAGAAAACAATGAAATATCTGTTACAACGATCGATTCTATGTAGATAAAATAGAAACTTGTTTTTAAAATTTTGTTAAATATAAAATATAAAAACATAAAATAAATATAATTTTATTTTCATATGATCGAACTTTTGTGTATTATGATATTTATTCTAATAAGATCATATTTTTTAGTATCATAAAAAAACAACGATTTCATTTTATATTATGATTTATGTGTGTATTAAATTTATTAGTAAATTCTTGGGTTTGTGTGTGAGAGAAGGATGAAAAAAATAAAAAAAATAATGGAATAAGTTGATATGATATAAAATATAAAATATTAATATTTTAATTATTTTATAAAGAAAAAATTTTCAAATATGGAAGTTTTATATTTTTTCTATTTCATATTGCATGTAATTGACTCGACACGTAATTTTTTATATATGCGTTGATTTTTTTGTGAAATTTGATGAAAAAAATATTTTTTAAAAAATAATGGGGTTTACTATAATGATTGTGACAATAAATAATGGATGTATTATAATAGAACATGATTGATATGATATTCTTTAGAATAAAAGGTTGCTAAAAGAGGAATGAATAATGACGGGTAATGATGAACTCGATTTTTTTAAAGTTATTTTTGTTTTTGATTTTATAAAAAAAAAATATAGATTATTTCATAACATATAATTGATAATTTTTTATAATATAAATATTAATGCATGATATAAAATAGGTATATGGGGGAGAAAGTGAGTAAATGGGAGGGAGGAATACTTCTTCATGGACGAACAAACAACGAATATCCGAATACACACATCGAACTCCCTCTAACAACTAGCCTGTCGTGTGTCAAATCCAGCCTGCCGTCACACCTGACCCCTCAACGGTAACACAAACGTCACCACCTCACCAAATCACCCGACTCAATCTCATCCCTACACGTGTCCCCCCTCTCCCCCGCCCCCATCGGTAGTTAACCCTAGTCTCACACCCATTCCCATTTCCTCTCACTCTCTTCACCTCCCCTTTTTTCTTGAGAGAGAAAATTCCCAAATCAAGAATCGAAAATTCTAGTGAGAGAGAAAATCCCCAAATCGAAACCCTCGTCGGCGAAAATGGGGAAACTCCTCTGCGACTCCACCACATTCCCCTCTCCGGCTCCGACTCCGGCGCCGGCGTCGATCAATTGGCCAGAATCTCCGTCCCTTTCCGGCGCCGATCTGTTCGAATCGCAAGATTCGGTGACGTCGTGGAGCGGGGTGGGGGGACTGGAGGAGCAACAGCGGCGAGTACTAGAGAAGCTGGAAACGAAGGGAGTGATGTGGAAACACCCCCACGACAAGTCGATGTCGTCGGTTTTCAGGTTATCGCACGGCGGCGATGTGGATTCGGACGGGAACTGTCTGTTTACGGCGTCGGAGAAGGCGATGGGAGGAGAGGGGAAAGGGATCGGGGCGAGGGAGCTGAGGAGGAGGACGGTGAGGAGGTTTGTGGAGGATTTGGGGGAAGGGAACGAGGAGGAGAAGGAAGGAGTGGAGATGGTGATTAGGAATATGTATTCGCCGGATATGAGGGTCGGGTGGGGCGTTCATGTGGTGCAGGAGGGGAAGGTGCTTGCGAGGAAGGCGGATCGAGAGGGACTTGATCGGGAGATTGAGGAGCTTGTTAGACTCGGGATGCAAAGGTGGGTGGAGATGGGGTTTCGAGATCTTGAATTAATGGGTTGAATGAATTCGGTTCTTGATCTGGTTGTTTGATTCGAGTTCTTGTGAGTTTCGTTGATTGAATTGATGGGATTTGAGAGTGGGAAGTGTAGTCTTGGATTGCGATCTTGGATATTAGGAGTTTGGGGAGATGTGATTCTTCGTGGGTTGAATTTGTGATCTTTGGGGAATTATCTTTGATGGGATTCTTTGAATTTAGATTGTGGTTTTGTTCAATTTAGGAGTTAGGAAGATTGGATTTGAGATGAAAGTGTAGACTTGGTTTGTGATCTTGAATTTTTGGGGTTTGGCTCTTTGGCTGCAATGTGATCTTTGTGAGAGTTAGGTTAATTAGGAAGATGGGATTTCAGGGTTGGAACTGTAGCCTTTGGTTTGATCTTGAATCTTTAGGTTTGAGTGGGAATGTGATCTTTATGGGTTGAAATTGTGATTCTTGTGGGTTGATTCATGATCTTTGGGGAATTATCTTTTATTTTAGGTGTAGCGATTATCTTTGAATCTGAGGATTGGGTTTTTGTTCGATTTATTGCAGTTTTAGATCTCATAATTAATTGGATTAGCGACTCAAAGTGTAATCTTTGATTAGATCTTGAATTTTAGACGTTTCAGATTTGGGGAAAACGGGAATTTTGTGCCTTAGAGGATTGATCTTTTTTCAAATCTTGGATCTTAGGTGTATAGTCTTTGAATCTTGGTGATTATCTTTTTTGGGATTCGAGTTCTTTTAATTTATTGGATTAGCTACTTGATTGCGCTTTCTTTTCTTACCATTGTTGTTAATATTAGGTGTCGGAGATTTTTTGGAAATGGGATTTTCGTGACTTGCTACAATATTAAATTTTACGTGTAGAGTTGTTTCTTAGATTAGTGATTTATGATTATATTCAATTTCACTGCAAGTTCAGTTCTTTGAAATGATTGACTTGAAAGATTGATCTTCGCTTGCTGTCGTGATTTTAGATATTAAAGTTCTTCGTAGAGATGTGAGTCTGTGGCTGAACTGTTCTGTGTTCTGATGTATTTTCTTGACTTCAGGGAATTCGCAGCGGAGTCTGTTTACAAAGAAAGATGTATTGCCGTGAAGGATGGGCAGAGTTGGGCCAAGTACATGTCCATCTCGGGTTCGCCTGATGATGAATACGATATCGTCACCTTGCAGTATACGGAAGATGGCTTGTTGAGTGTGGATGAAAACAGGCAAGGTCATGCGGCTGCCTTTGGTGACGACATTGCGATAGAGTGCCTTGCCACCGAGTTCAAGCGAGAGATCTATGTGGTAAGATGAGGAGCATGTGCCTTTTCAGGAGCATGTGCCTTTTGACTACGAGCATATTGAACTTTGTTGAGGGGTTGGTTGAAGAAACAAATGTTTGTTGTGCAATTGAAAGTTTGGTCGTACTTTTTCTGGGGAACTTGATGATGATGGCGATGGTGACAATAATTGATATTCTGTGTCTTTTTCAACGCACAAATGGATATTCTCTTACCATTTTCGTATCTTGAGTTGATTCATGATGTTGTCCCCACACCTGTGATGCCTGGCTCATAGGCAAAATGATGAGTGCTATGAATGATTGTTGCATTCTTCCTCTGAGTGTGGTGTACTTGCATTATCATATTGTTGCTTCGTATTCCATTTCAGTAGTATTGATCTATGATTACTGTTCTTTTCTCCTGTTAGTTAGCTGTCTAGTCACTGTTTGAGGATCATTTTATCTTCATGTTCTTTTGAAGTAGTTTGCCCTTTGGGATGATGGCGATGTTCACTTGCCTAGGGCCTTGGATCTAATATCCGCAAGTGGTTCATGCGTATTATGGGTTGAGTGCCATTTGGTGCAGTTGATCGAGATTCATTATTACAAATTTGCTGGTTAACCTCAAAAGAAGTCTCAATAGACTGTTGATGCTAATTGTAGCTAATTTAATGACGTTTTTGTTGAACTGAAGGTGGATCGCCTGGTGAACATGATGTGAAACACTAGTTTTGTTACTCAACGAGCTCTTCTGGAATCTGGATAGTGGTGCCATTATTTAGGTCTTTTGCTGTTCGATCCTGTTACTGATATTGCCATTGCTTTTGTTTTTCAGGTGCAAGCACATGGATCGGACGCCATGGTTGATGAAGACAACTGTGTTTTCTTCCTCCCCCATCGCCCGAGAGGCCCAATTACGGAGCCACCCTTCTTCCTTTTCATGAAGGGAACTGGTACTAATACTAAATCTTCTCCTGTGGTTTTGTACCTAGTGAGTGTTGCTTGTAACTATTTACATGAAAAATAGGAGTACCTCTGTGCTTTATCAATTGGTCAGTTGAATCTCTATCAACGCCAACTAATCCTGCTGGGCTTGAACCACCATGCAGGCTGGTGTGGCGCAGGAGCTGATCATTACGAGCCTCTGATTGCCCATCCATCTATCGTCACTCAGGAGAAAGCCGCCTTCGTTCTCTGAGGACATCAGTTTTGCAGCTCATGGCTAGAGGATGACATGTAGAAGTAGAGCCTCATCTTTTTTATCCTCGACTGTAGAAGAACTTCCGGCCCCATTCTTTGTCCATTAGGTTGGCCGATTTCGCTGAGCACCATTTTGCTTTGCTTCACCTTTTGCAAGGTAGCTGGAATTCGTTATTCTTATTGCCAATTTTTGCAGGTTTGTGCCTGCGATTGAGTTACTTTCATAGGCTTGCGTGTGCAGTCGTTTTGTGTTGTAATTTGCTGAGCTCTCTTGTATCGCCTCGGTTGGCTTCCTTGTACCCCAAATTCAAATGATTATTCCGAATCAAATGATTTCTATTGTCTTGCAATTTGTTGATGTTATTTTTTCCTATACTGGTAATGATGTTGCCATGGAGCTTCTCATCTCCCTAGATCCACAAGATCCCATAGCCTTGTACATTTATGCTTAGTGATATGTCAACGAGATGATTAAACAGCACTGGCTGACCGGTCCTTTCTTCACGGTGGAGATGATATTCCTACACAGGCATCATTATTTCTTCCATCATGCGCATTCGGAATAATGCCGTGGTGGCTTCCCAGAGATAAAACTGAGAATCAAAGTATCGTTATCTCTTCCATCATGTGCACCAAAAAACGGAAGGGAAATGGCAAGTTTGGGACTCAAGACATTAGCTTAATCAGAAGTACGCGATTTATCAGCTCAATAGGAGCGACAAGGCCTTTAAAGTACAATTCAGGCCTTCTGCTAGAAGTACAAAAAGATAAACCTCAATTAAACTAGAGCTCTCGGTGTCTGATCGTTCAACAGAAGAGCTCAAGTCTCTTAATAGTGTCACCACTTCATAGGCTAGCCGCAAAAAAGGAATCAAGCGAAGATCTCAACAGCTAGAGATGACAAACTGCCTGATTCATGCCACAGGAAGTTCGCCGCAGTCACTGATAACCACCTTCTTTTGGGGACGGTCACCCCTGTCAGTGTCCTGCGACTCAATCAGCCTGACGATGTCCATACCTTCCAAGACTTGACCAAAAACAACATGCCTCTTGTCCAGCCACGGTGTCTGGATAATGTGCAAAAGGAAACTCAATGCTCAATTGGCAATGGTTATGTCAGATGCAATGAAGGTGTGTCTCATGAAAGGAATATTAGGAAAACGAAGGAGCTAAACGCATTATCAGTATATCCAACAGCCTGTGTTTCTATTCACCAAAATGATAACCTGTATATACCTTGACAGTGCATATAAAGAACTGGCTGCCATTAGTATTGGGGCCTGCATTTGCCATGCTGACAACTCCAGGTCCAACATGAACCACTGCAAATTGACGCAACCATACCAAGACGAGATCAAAAGGAAAAACATGCAGTTGAATAGAATGAGCAACAGCAAAAACAATGATCAACTGACTGCTGGAAAACAACTATGTCACAAATTCATGAAGTTCAGAAGTTAAGTCATGCACTTTGAAAATATAGCTAGATTCCACATACACTTGAAGTTCTCGTCCTTGAATGTGCGACCATAGATACTTTTACCTCCAGTTCCCTGCAACAAACTCGACTGTCAGGTCGCCCTAGGAGATGCAACATCCAGAATATGCAAAAATAGGCAAAATAAAACGACTACTTGCAATCAAGGTGGATTAGGACTTGAAAAATCATGATCACTAGTTCAATACAGATGACGATCTAGAGCTACATAACACATAAAAGACCCAAATACTTCAATGGTTCCCAGCAAAAAACATAATATGAACCTATTCTACACTCATGTCCTTCGTTCTAATTTGCACTGTAATGAAAAAAACAAAAGAAAGCTTACAAAACATATTTTTATGCCAATCGAGCAGATGTAATGTGACATTAAGTCACAGCCACAAGCCACTAATAAGGAATGGTGTAGAGAAAAGTTAGGCATGCAGAACAAGAGGACACAGAAATAATGGGTTTCCAGTAGAAAGTTAGGCATACATTTGAACAAGGGAGGAGAAGTGCCCAACTATGGACATGCCTTCAAGGAGGACAGGGGGAGTTTGTGGATGACAATTTGATTGAACTTAGAATCTCTAATGAGGTCTTTCAGAGGTAAGAATGTTATTGCTGCAACAATTGACCTTTGTAAATGTAAAGTTCCAGTTAGAGCGAATTTTAGTAAAAATGGTTTCTCTCAATAATGGTACCTTCGAGCCTTATTCTATGGCTACACGCTTCTATGATCATCCAAAAAAAGATTAGCTTAGAGGTGGCTCGTGCCATAACAGTCGCCAAGAATCAGTAATACAACACATGTTACATAGATCTTTATGTCAGCAGATGCATTTTCCCAAACTTGGGGTAAGTTGCGAACTTCAATCCACCATCTAGTTTCTCTTTCTACAGAAGTTGAGAAGGAATCCTAATTCTTTAACGGCTTAGCATATCACCCAACGTGCAAACCCAGTGGACAATAGAAAGAGAAAGATGATTATGCAAACTGCAATCAACCAAGACTGGAAGACAATCTCACCTCAAAAATATCATGAGTACAGAGAATTGCATGTATCCAACTAGGATTTAAAAACCATAACATTCATGGTTATGATGGCTTCATTACATCATTAGCACTAAATTTGAGAAGAGAAAGAGACGTCCATACATTGCCTTTATCGAAATCCCCTCCTTGAATCATGAAGTCCTTAATGACACGATGGAATGCCGAACCCTTGTAACCGAAGCCCTTCTCTCCTGAACACCGTTCACCAGTAATAAAACATGTGAAAGTCAGCCAATGCAAAACTCTGTTCTAACAACAGATACAGCAAACATAACCACGCAAAAATCCAGCACAAGAACAAAACCCGTGCAAAGAGCCCTGAAATTCTCAGCAGTTTGAGGCACATCATCGCCGAAGAGGCCGATGACGATCCTTCCAGCAAGCTTACCGACCGGATCCCCAAGGCTGATATCAAAGTAAACCTTGTTGGTAACTTTGGCCTGCAACGCCACCTGCACAAAGCAAACAACTATGAGTCTATAAGACAAAACATTCAACCCTACACCACCACATGTAACTCATAATCTTCCCTAAATAATCAACATGAGCATTTCAAGCCTACACAAATCCACATGAAACCCATGCTTTCGACATCAACCAACAGAGTTGCACCCTTTTAGCGCATAGAAATACAATTGCCCCTATTTTGCCTAGTTTACAAACCTATTCTACACTAAATTTCCACACATAGTCGTTCAATGTTGTATGATGTATCCTAATTCCGGGCTTCTTTCTTTCTTTTTTTATTTTACTAGTATGCCCTTTACACTCGAAGAGTCCAAAACCTAAATCAGAATCTGTTTACACACAGTGCCCCAATCAAACTCCATTGTCCCTATGCAATTAAACAGAACCAAAATCCAATCATTCACGTTATCAATAAGCCCTCACCTCGGCGGCTGCACGGACGGAGCAGGGAAGCCGAGGATTCCTGCGGCTGACAGGAGAAGAACTGGACGACCATGTCAAACGACCGAACGAGCTGCCGCCGGACAAGAAGCAAGACGATGACGCGGAGGCGGAGGCGGAGGAGACAGGAAGCTTGAGACGAGTGCAGGCGCGAGCTGAGCTGATTGGAGCAACGGCGCTGGTTGTACTGGTGCCGGCGACGAAGCCGCAGAACTGAGTCGCGAGGAACGATGATGCCGCCATTGATGAAATGTAAGAGGAAGAGCTGCCGCTGGGAGAAGAGGAAGGGAAGAGGATTGGGTGTGGGAAAATGGGAGGAAGGGATGTGCCTGCCGCCGGAATATTCCTGTCTTTTAGGCAGGCGAATGTTCATATGCGGAGATGATGGGCCCAGTTGGGCTGGGCTTGAAAGATTCATGAAACTTTTGGGCCATTAACATTTTCCTTCTGCGTGCAGGTCATTTATGTGTTGTGGCCCTGATGCTCAAGGTAACAGAGAATTTTTTTTCCTTTTACGAAAGATTAAGAGGGGAAAACGATACATAAATAGATAGATAGATTCGATAAAAAAAAATGATTAAAATTAAACGATAACAAATAAATAATTAAAATTAAAATAATAATATTTTTATTTTTATTTTTGTATTGTCAACCGTTCATTTCTTACGTTATTAATACACTCCCAAGGGATGGAGTTGTTTACAAGTTTGGGTGTAGAAAACTCATATAACTTATCGAGTGGGTATAGAAAACTTGTGTACCTAATCAGACACAAGTTTGGGTGTAGAAGACTCATGTAACTAATCGAGTGGGTATAGAAAACTTGTGCAACTAACCAAACATTGAAATGTCAATTTCCTTTCATCCTAAATGTAACTGATGCGTATTTTACGTTGACAAATTACATTAAGAACAAAGGCTAATCACCAAGTAATACACAACGAGCTTACCATCTTAATTGGGAGAATCAGAAATATACCAACGCAACGTTTTCTAATGTCAAGTCCACATTACACTAATGCATCGAAATAAAAACTTGGAGATACGGAGAACAGAGCGTTACAACAACTAATTAACTCTAATACGATAATACAAACATTTTACATTTAACAGGCTCTGATTATAAACTTAGAATACTACAGTTTCGCATAAAAACCTGGGAGCACATCGAGTGCAAAGAATAAACGTTTCCGAGAAAGCCGACATATCCCACGTTTAAACTGACGCTGCTTGTGCATGCAATTGACAAAAACGGGATTCACAGATATATATTGCATGTAATTGACATTGGACAATAGACATTCCTATTCCATCTGTTACTCGGCCTGTGTAAACTGTTGATCTCTATACAAAAACTCTGCACACCAACCTATCCAACTCTGACCCCTACCGAGTAAAATTACTCCCATCTCCCATAAATAACAGAGCCAAGAAATATATACCAGCAAAGTGCCTTTAGACCAAAATCCGAAATCTGTACACTTGCTAAGACGACTTCATGTACCGAGAAGGGCGTGTGTGTGTTGCTAGTCGTCCATCCTTTGAATCTCTCCCATCATGATACGGTTGCTAGTCACCTTGAAACCCAGAAGCTTTGGATCTATATGCCTCCCTTTCTTCCCCTTCTTCTTCCCACTCCGAGCACCTTGTGCTCCGTCCACCGAGTCTGCCTGAGCATCTGGCTGTAGAGGCTTCTTTGTGTTGCTCTTTAACATGTCTATGAATGAAGGCTCTGAAACATCGGCATCACTGCAAGATGAGGTCCTCCTGAATCGTGCATCCTTTGTCGTTGATGCAGTAGCATCGGGAACTGGATTTGCAACAGCACCACCATACCCACCATGTTTTCCAGCTAAATTATTTTACCAGAAAAAAAAATCGCTTTCACTAAGAATGCAGTTTACTGATGGATTTAGTAAGATAAATCAAGCAGGTGACCAAAAAGAAAATGATCATGGCATTACTTTATATAAGCTGACAGAATCCAATAATAAACAAATTATCAGATTAACATCCAATCATGATTACCAGTTACCACAATTGACATCCATTTAATTCGATCATTATTCAGTTGACCAGGGTTCATCAAGTGATCCACGTTCAATCCAGAAACGGATCATTAAACTTCTATAGAAGCTTGAAAAAGTTAAAAGAGACGAGTGATAGCATACCATCAGCACCAACAGTCGGAGTCACTCCTCTTGTTCCAGCATCAATAGCATGGTCAAATAGTTCTTGGGATGACAATGCCCGGGTCACAGGAGGACGTTTAAGCAATATATTTTCCGACCCTCTAGCAAGAATCATAGGCACCCTGTCAGCAAAGGAAATGGATAAGATGTCACTTTACACTACCTTTTCTTCTGCTTCAAATCAGCATAAGAAGATTTCCTTCAAATTAAGCTAAACATATTATGCCTTGGGCACAGTGGAGCACAGCTCCTGGGGAAAACAGTTGATCCATATTTTTGCCAGTCTAACTTCAAAAAACATCATTTAACATGAAAATTGTGTTATTTCTTTAGCATCAATGCATCATCCATACCTTCACCACGAGGAAGTAGCAGTGTAACGGTTGAAAAGATGAAAATGTTACCACAGTTCTCATTCCATCATTCATAAAAACAAATACAATGCAAAGATCTGCAGTCTATTTGATGATACATAAATGAGAGCCAGCTGATTTTGCAAAACAAGTCTACGAAGGACAAGATTCTGATGGAGGTGCATCCAAAACTGTAAATTTAAAAATCGCAGGTCTCCAGATCTACTAGCATAAGTAACTACTAGGATATCTACTTAAACAACAAACCAGGACATTCCTTGTAACTGTCAAGCAGAAAAGCTTTGCACCTATCTCCAAGACAGCATTTATGCTAACGCAGAATTCAACCCGGAGGCCACGTTCTTAAAACCAAAATGTAAAACATTATTTCTCCACAATTCAAGCAGCAAAAAGTACATTACCTGTCAGCAGCAATCTGTTCTTTGAAGGAATCAGGCTGCCCCAACTTCTCGGTGTAGAAGCCGCCCTGTCCACCTGCAACAGGATTAGAATCTGATGATCTCAACCACAGTAATCTGATTATCTGGAGAAGGGGAAAAAAACAGTTACCAGCAATGCCACTTGAACTATGCCTAACAGTAGAACTGACTGGAATCTGCCCGCCGTCCATTGAAGTCATTCCAGCTAGCTCTTTCGTACCCTCTTGCATCTCTGAGGCAGAATACTTAGAAAAATGTGCATTGATAAACCCTTGTTTGTTTGTGATGTTTCCCGTCCCTTGAAGAAGCCTTTTCTCCTCTGCTTCTGACCAGTCTCTGTCCATGTATGGCTTCCCAATCATGTTGGAGCGGTGATACGTAGCCTGAGAAGTTTGATTGATTCCCGTAAAGCTAGACGCCCTCTTCATAGCTACATCCGAATTAGATCCAATGCCCAATCTACCGCTGGATTCTAATCCACCACCTGACTCGCCCACCAACCGATGTTGTGTTTGTTCACTTGATATAGAACTATAGGATGCTCCACCAGCATAATTTTTCAAACCAGCTTCGTGATCTTGCTCAAGAGTAAACAAATTATCTCCAGGGTTGGAATCAGAAAAGAAGCTAGCTGGTTTTCTACCTTCATCATTAAAAACAGCATTCTCCTCACGTGGTTGAGAAGGTTGAAGGCCGGACTTTTTGTTAAGCAATTCCATCAGTAACCGCTTGGAGTTTTCTTCATCATCATATCCACTGGATGACCATGAATTCCTATCTGTAGAATTCATCGTGACATCAAACTCCCTCTTTCCCTGCAGAGTATTGAGATGCCTTTGTTGTAACTGAGGCTCTATCCAATCATTTGACTGATGATTGTCACCTCGAGACCATGGTCCCTTCATTGAATTCAAATGTGGAGCAGGAAATTCTTTCTGAGCATATGGCTGCTGTTGAGAATGGGTACTAGAAGACAATGAGCCCATTTGACCAGAAATCCTCATATGAGCATGAGGATCCTGCACATCCAAATTCCGAATACCAGCCACATCATCTACGAGATCTAAGTTCATCCGAGCACCTGCGGGGAAAGACAGAGAACGTTCCATATGAACGACACCCGTATCATAATGACCTCTGAGAAGTCGTTCCTGCAGTTGAAGAGAACGTTCAAGCTGGATAAGCTGCTCATCATGTCTTAAACTCTGTTGTTGCTGGAAGATCTCCGAGGGGCCAATTACTGCTGACTGACCTCTTCGAGAACCAGCTATATTCCTCAACAGCAGCTCAGCTTCATCCATTGGCCAGATTGTACTAGCAGGCCTTGCTCCTTCCATTTCAGCCCGCTGCCGCAGTCCCATTGCCAACTGTCTTGCCTGCAACTGCTCCTTCTGAAGAAGTTGACGCTCCAGAGAGAGAAATTCTTCATGCCTAGCACGCTCCAAGAACTCGATTACATTTCGCTGATGCTCATGGTGAGGTGCTTGTCCACCGTTCGATTGAATGAGATCCTCCAGGTATGGATCAGTATGTCTTGAATGAAGCTGGGATCGGTGCTGCAGCTCTTGCTCGAGTTGTTGCTCCAGTAACGCCTGATCCAACATACCATTTGCAGCGCTTACATCAACATGGGGATGTGTAAAGCCAGGATCACGTAATGAAGGATGGAGTAACTGCTCAAGTAGCATTTGCCTACTTTGTGACTGAGGATCATGCATAAGCATTTGATGATGATGAAATTGTTGTTGCTGTTGAATCTGTTGCTGAATCTCCAGCTGCCTCTGCTGCTGCTGCTGAAGAGCCAGCATATGTTCCAGTTCTTGCAGAGATTTATTAGCCAACTGGTGGTGAATTGAGTTCAGCCCAGCAGCTTGTTCCATAGCTAAGTAATCAGAATGAGTACTTTGAGACGAACGATGACCTGGTTGGAGATGTTGTCTCTGAAGGTTCTGCAGAATAAGTTGTTCATCCAAATTATGATGATCGGGAACATGAGGATGAGCACCCATGATATCACGATTCATATCAGAATTAGCAAGCCGACCATTCCCAAAACTGTCGGACCGTGAATTTTCAATCAAACGTGCATTCAAGACTCCATCAAATGAAGCAGTCTGCACTCCCAAATGACCTTGTAGGTCACCTGGTGTTACAAAGCCAGGTTGCTCCTGTCCGGGATGGGTTCCTTCAAGCTCAGACCACGATAAGCCAAATGGATGTAACTTGTCATCATTCTGCATGGACACTCCACCTGCCTTCGTACTGTTGGGATGAGAAGGATGTGTAACAGGATTTACCATGGGGCCATCATTGTTTCTGAAAGGCTCTCCAACGTGATAGCCCCCACTTCCAGGCCTTCCAGGAAATATGACTTCTGCAAACAAAAGATAATAATAGTTCCAAAGAATGTTTTCATCAAAAAATAAAAAATAGTTCCAAAGAATGCAATACAAGATTTGCACAGTAAATCAGGAGATATCATTCCAACATTTTCACTGAGCCATAGCATAGAAGTACCTGCATCTCGAGAAGTAAATTCCTGAAACCGAGTTCCATCAGAATAAGGTCTTTGCAATGAGAAATCATGTTCATGCTCTTGTGTTGGTGCAGAAATCATGTTCTGCCAACTCTGATAACTGGGCGGCGACGTCTCACTGGCCTCGGTGCCAGCAACAGAGGTGGACAAACTGCTTTCCAACTTTCTTCCAAGGGCTCGAGCAGGTTGCTCATACTTAGTACTTGGACCTAAGCTACCATAAGAGTCTTCTCCAACTCTCAGATATGGCATGAGATCGCCCAATTCTTGGAAAGGTGTTCCTTCAGGGGCATCTGCTAGACAGACAGGTAAATCTGCCCCAAAGAAGCCCTGTTCAAACCATGAGATGATGTCAACCCCCAGAAATGGTCCTTGGATCTCTCCCTGAGGATCACGATAGTACAAAGTCAACTCCTCAGGTAGTATACCACTTCCGAAGGCATCATTCTTATTCGGAGAACTATGAAAGTTGGGAATCTGTCCACCCCCCGAGATTGGAGAAACAAATAGCAAACTGGTATCATCAGGAAGCTTCTTATTGATTTCCAAAATAACTGGCTCCGACTCATGAAATGACATGTGTTCTACAGATGCAGAATCCGTAGACTGCCAACTTTCAGCAGATTTGCCAATGTAGCCCTTATTGCCGTCAGGCTCTGGAGCACTTGCTGGATATCCAGCTGATTCAGCTACTACAAGAAGCTTCTCTTCATGCTCAACTTTTTTCTCTGAAATATTTGCCAGACATGAGATCTTATCTGAGCCAACATTTCGTAATTCGTAGGAATAAAAACTATACAACACATTACAAGAAGTTAGTATAGAAGCTGATTTTGCAGGACTAGTCCAAGACAAAATCACCTTCAGTATTTTGAGAGGTACCAATTATATCTTGAGAAACATCAGAGGAATATCGAACCAGGTCTTCATCACCTACAAAAGTAGGAAGTATTCTAATAAGATAAAAGCCCTCTGCAAGGAATTAGCAAGAAAGATTGTAAAAAGCATTACCCTCCAAGTTCTCAGGCACTTTCCGTTCTTTGAGGGAATTGTCTGAGGCCCCACTGCTAATGATTTTACCCTTCCATATATCTCTTAGTAAAGCCTGTTGGCAATATTTGACATCAACATCAGCACAATAGTTTCACTAAATGCAATGCAAGAATTTGCAACTTTGCTAGCAGTATGCATTAAGTTCACTGCAGAAATTTCCTTCCTAGATCTTACCTCCTCCTCTGCATCAGGTGCAACGAGAGCAAGCGGATCCACATACTCCACTTGGGTTACAGGCGGTGCTTGCTCTATTGAAGGCATTCCAGCAAAAGCAGAACCAAGTTTTTGTACACGATAAATGTCCAGAAGTTTACCCCTTGGATAGCGAAAGTTTTCTGTAGATCCACTATTTGCACACCCCAATGGAAGCTTTGAGATGGGAACACCATTTGACCGACCTCTTCCCAACGCAAAGCCCAGCGGTGGACCCTCTACTCTTCCTTTCTCAGGACCAAAACCAGGGGCAGCACGGTAGGTAGTTGGTGCACTGGAATTAGATTCCAATCTATGGCGAGGCCTCCACTTATCACGAGACTCCGAGTCACGTTCACCTACAGCACGGTTACCAGTTCCGATTGACTGATTGTCACTGGATACCTCCTCCTTGTCTATAGTAGACTTCTTCTCAGTACGACCTTCCTTCTCCTTTTCTTCAGGACCCCACCTGGAAGACCACTTGCTATCACGACGTGTCTCATGTGCAGAATTCCGATTATTTGCATCACTCCAGCGATCATAAGCAATTAAGCTTCTAGTTTCCACTCCTTCCCTAGTTGGCACATTTTCCGATTTTTTCCTATCTCTTCTACCAAGCAATCCAGTTTCCCTCTCTTCTTCACGCCAACGACGAGAACCTTCACTCTCAGATACAGCTTTCCTCCAATCCTTTTTGTCACCCTCCTTCTGATTCAGGTCATTTGAGTTTCCCAGAGAAAAAGAACTTGGAGGACGGATATCCTGTAAGTTCCCGGAAGATAAGCCTTTTCTTGTCAACAGCATGCAACAAACCAGACCAGAATGAAAAGAGAATGTGAACTAAACATAATGTACATCACATCCAGTCCACCAGAAAGATTCTTTTCTAAAAAAAATAAAAAAATGGCGATGCCTACAAGACAAAGAAGTACTAATACTTGAGACTCGTTAATGCATTCAAGAGAGATACTTGGCCTGTCCAACTATTATAAGAGTATATCTTCTCAAAGCGAAAATAACTACAAGGTATAAGAATAGAGAAATAGAAGTTTTAATTTAAAATAACTACACAAACGTGCTGTGCTTATATCAGTATAACGCATTGTCAAGTTCTACAACCTACTAAACTGGAAAACAATTAAGTCCAACAGGGTAGAAGAACGAACCAGCTTAGCCTCCAGGGGTTTTGAGTAAAGCCATTGAGGTGAGAGAGGCATGTTATTCTCAGAGGGCACTTGATCTGCAAAAGCTCCAAGAACACAATCCATCACAAGGAAAACAGATGCCCCATCGTGTGAAACTTAAATCATACCATGGCACAATATGAATTTACAGTAACATACCTTTCATGTCATCGAGGTATCCCATTGTCAACTTCTCCTCTCCAGTTCCTCCTGGGATCTCCACTACAACAGGATTGGGAGAAGTCAATGCACATTAGAGTTTATCCAAAAATAAAAACATCACAAACAAAGCAAACCAATCTCTAGAAAGCTATTCAAGAGCCACCGGCCACCTTCTATACTCGACATGTTGTCCGTGGATTTCAGCATTACATGAAAAAAATAATTTACATTAGCACAATATCACACTAACCAGCAACTCAACTACCAACTCGAACAGCTAAATCCATCTCAACAATCCGACCAAACTCGCTTCATATCACACATTGGATATAGCAACAGCAGCAGCTTCCGCATCAAATAAGGTCACCAAATCACACAAACCAGATCCGCATCAACCAAATCATAACCCCAAACCCTAAACCTCAAACCACACCATATCCTATCCAGCCCCTATCTCACACCAAACGAGTCCAAATCCGATCTCAAACATACACAGACACACTCAAATCAACAAACATGAAACCAAACCAAACCAACACCAACACCAACAGATCCAACACCAAACACAACACAAAGATTCAAAGAAGAAGTGATCGATTGATTACGTTTGGGCTTGGCAGTGATCGAGGAGACGAGATCGTCATCGGGCAGATTGAGCTTCGATTCTGCCATCTGATTCCGATAGAGCTGAAATCGAGAGCAAATGGGGTGGATTTGGGGATTGATTTGGGAAATTTAGGGTTTCGAGAGCGAGGTGAAGTGGAGTTGGAGATGAAAGCAGCAGCAGCAACAACAACAACACGGAGATGAGACGAAGACAAAAGGGGAAGACGAGGAGTGGTCTGTGGTCTGTGGTTGTGGTGGAATGGAACAGCCACATGGAAACCCATCGATGTAACGATGACGATTGTAACGTAGAGCATATCGTTTTTATTTTTTTTTTATTGTTTTGGTTATATCAAATAAAATTAGTATTGTTATTTATTTTTAAAATTGATAAAAAGAAAAAAAAAATATTTATAATATTTTTTTAATTCCATATATCAAGAATCATTCAATTTGCAATTATGATATTGATTTTTCGTTATTAACTTTTTCCTGTTATTAAACTTTGATTTTCAAAATTTTAAGCATTAATATCAGGTAACCTTTAGGTTTTGTATTTGTATAATGTGTTTAAAGATGATTTTCTTAAACTTTATTGTTTTATCATGATTCAGCATTCGTATTGTCCCAAAAAAATAACACATTTTTGTCCCAAAAAAATGAGATGGTGGTACACGTAGGCAAACTAGATCCCGTTGCGAATTGTCCATCACAAATCAATTTTTTTAATGTGTTGAATTATTATAGATTTTAGTTAAAAAACATATTTTTTGGAATGATATATTAGTTTATTATAGTAGTTAAGTTAGTTGAGAAAACGACATATTTATCATATATATATATATATGAAAAATTCCTAAAATAAATATGATTACATGTACTTTAAGATAGTCGAAAGAAGAAGAAGAAATGTTTCAACTATTATGGGGCAAAAGAACATATATGTTATGCGTATGAAATTTGATAACTTCTATTTTCAAAAAATAAAATTTGGTCACAATTATTGTTAAAGAAAATAACATTAAACTCCAATAAATCTAATATAATATATATCGTATTATCTATTCGTTTTTAAACGCGAAAAACCGCGACAAATAATTTTGATGACAAATGGTATGGCAAGATATTATTGTCATTTTAAAATTTTAATGTATAATCAAGTAATTTTATTTTATTTAAAATAACAGAATCTTATCCAATTATTTTATGATATTTGATTATGAATTAAACAATCGAGATTGAATTTTTACGATATTAAACATAACTTAACTATTTGATCAAAAGCCAAAAAAATCTAAACAATTATATCTATAACAATAATCAAAAGATAATATCTCAAATTTAACATAAAATATTTGGATTAAATAAAACATACTGTGCAAAATCTTTCATAAAGAAATATTTATTAGAAATCTTAACTGTTTTATAAATGAAGTAATCTTTTAGTATAATAAAACAGCTAATCTAATAAATATCGTATTACCCAATCGTTATTAAACGCAGAAAATAATTTCGATGACAAATAGTTTGGCGGGATATTATTATCATTTTAAAATATTAATGATTTTCATTTTATTTAAACTAACAGAATATTATCCAATTATTTTATGACCTTTGATTATGAATTGAGCAATCGAGATTAAATTTTAACGAACTTAAATATAACTTAAGTATTATATCAAAAGTTAAAAAAATCTAAACAATCATATTTATAATTATAATCAAAAGTTAATATCTCAAATTTAACATAAAATATTTATATCAAACAAAAAATTGGTTGCAAAATCTTTCATTAAGAAATAATTATAATAAATACTAATTATTTTATAAATGAAATCATATGTTAGTATAATAATACAATAACTTTTGATAGATTTTATCCACAAAAAAATCCAACTAAAAAAATTAAACTGATTAAATAAAAAAAAATCTAATCTAATATATATCTTAACCAATTAAAATCTATTAGTAATTTCAACTAATCTAAACTAAATATAAACTTTAATATCTAAAATTAAAGATCTAATCTAATCAAATCTAATATATATGACATTATCTAGTTGTTTTTAAGAGATAAACCGCTGTAAATCATTTGGATGGTAAACGAAATGAAAGGACATTATTGTCATTGAAAAGTTTTAATGGATAATAAAATAATTTCATTTTATTTAAAATAATTAAAAGAATCTTATCCAAATAATTTTTTGCTTTTGATTATGAATTGATTGCTCAAGATTAAATCTTGATAATATTTAATTTAACCCAACTATTTGATCAAAACATAAATAAATCCGAGCAATCATATCTCTCATCCCATCATCACCCCAACTAAATATAGATTTTAATATCGCAAACCTAAACTAAAATATTTGGATCAAATGAAAAAACATAATCATCATATATACGAAATATTTCACAATGAAATATAAAAAAAGAAAATTAAAATTTTATATTTCTATATAAAATTGCGATTAAGTAATTATAAATAAACTTTTTTTTTCTCAATTTTCTATTTTAGTTTATAAGGCAAGTTTTACGTTATATTTTTCTATCTATATCTTTTAATTCAATCTAATAATCGAGAATGAAGACTGAAATAAACAACACATGTAGATCGTAATATTTAAATCAAGTTATTGAAAAAAAAATTATCAAGTTCAATATACAATAATCTATATACCTATATAGGTTATTATTTTAATATAAATATTATTTTAACTCTATTATGTTTATTCATCCAGTCGTATTACTGTCCATATTCTAATATATATCGTATTATCGAATCGCTTTAAACGCGATAAACTACGATAATTGACAAACGATATAATAAGGTATTATGGTCATTTAGAAATTTTAATGGATAATGAAGTAATTTTATTTTATTTTAAACTAACCGAATCTTATTCAATTAATTTATGACCTTTGATTATGAATTGAAAGATCGAAAATAAATTTTGATCAAAAATCTATATCTCAAATTTAATATAAAATATTTGAATCAAATAAAAAAATATAATAATTATACATGTAAAATCTTTCACTAAGAAATAATTATAAGAAATTCAAATAGTTTTATATATTTAGTATAATAAAACAATAACCCAAAACAATTATCACATTCGATATACATTAATCTATAGGGGTTTTTAAAAAAAAATATAAAAAAACTTGGAAAAAATACCAAAAAAATACACAAGAAATCTAAATTCCAAAAATATACAATTCATTTATCTTATTTAAATCTCTAACACTATTTTCGTCTTTACCCCAACCCCCACCATCACTCAACCGTCGTCGGAATCTTGATCTGAATTCGGTCAAAGTCGTAGAAATCTGGCTGGGATCCAACCATCGTCGCTTTATTTTTCTATATAGGCGCTCTATGTTTTTGTTCAAGCCCTCTGTGTATTCAACTGACGTTCTGTGTTTTGTTCAGACACTCTATTTCATTTTTGAAATAGTACGTCTAAGTAAAACATTGAATTTGTTCAGAAATTTTGTTTTGAATGAAACGGAATGGCTTAAGAAACAAAAGGTGCGGTACTTAAAATAATTAAAATGATAAGAAAATCGATATTCCTAATTCACAAAATAGAGCGTCAATCTCAACACAATTCTCACAAATAAATCAATGTTCACATTCTAACATACAAAGGACTACAAAATCAACACAAATGCCACATAAATCACAGATCACATCTCTTATTTTAATGACAAAACAATGTAATTACGAACCAACTCTCGTGACAAATCGGAATCAACTCTCGGCCTACTCGACCTCAAATCGCTCTCCTTTATCGTGAAATCAATCCACTGTGACGAATCATATTCGTCTTCGAAATCAACCTCCTTCATCTACTTATCCTCCTTCTCGTCATCTCCAATGTTATACATCGTCTCTCATCATATCGACATCTCGTCCTCCATCGATTGAATCTCATCAATTTTATTGTCATTACACACAGACAATGAAATTGATGATTGGTATCGGAGAAGAAAGGAGGAGGAACGGGTGACGGAGAGGGGTTAGACGATGATGGTGGGAAGATGAGATCAGTAATTTTTTACGAGAAAGCGATTGCGAGAGATAACGATTTGTGACGATGGAGAGAGATAGAGTTGGAAAGTGGGTGAGGGTGAAAGTGTATGTTTTTGGAATTAAAATCCTGCATGTATGTTTTTGGGATTAATTCCCCCAAACTATAGTTTTAGGTAATTTTTTGTAATCTATACAGATAAATTTAATACTATTTATTTATATTATTTTTATTCTTCCCTTGCAGCGCAGGGGTCAACATTCTAGTTACATTTATATCAAAATAATACGATTCTTTTAAGCTAGTAGAAAATATACAAATGACCTCCTTGTAAACTCCTCTTAATGGGATTTTGTGACGAAAAAAAAGTCATTTATTTTCAATATAAAGAGAATAAATATTTATTTTTAAATTTAATGGGATCATATATAGCAGCTGTACATTTCGGAGGGGATAATTGTAATTTTCCTTTCTTATTGATATTGTAAAAATGACTAATATAAAAAAAACATTTTTTAAAATGACAATGAAAAACAATCTTATTACAAGTATTTTTAGTTTTTAAAAATATTACTCCCTCTATTCCATAATATAAGTGTCTACTATTTGGATCATTTTAATATATATATCAAATTTAATACTTAAAATATATAAGTAATATTTTTATATAAAAAAATTTCAAAATAATTATCATATTATATCCATTATTTTCTCTCACACAACTATTTAATACCACAAAAAAATCTTTTATTTATTAAATTTTTATAAAAATTTAACACATATAGAAATACGTATATTGGATCAAATTATTATTTAAGGAAATGACGAAGTATTATAATTTTCATTTCAAAAAAATAAATAGTAATTTAATCCCTTGTATTCTTAAACCATTAAAAGAATATTTCAATCCATTTATTCAGCGGAGGATCCACGTGACCACTCAATTGGGTTCTGCTTGAACCCAACGCAACCGGACCGTTGTTGATCCGGGTTCTATAAATTCATAGCCTCACCACAATTTCCTCTCCCTCGTCGATCACATCTCTGCGGGTTTCCATCTAGGGTTTCGCGTTCCCCGTCGTTCGACGAGTCATCGATCTAGATCTCGTCATCCTTGATCGCCGATCAACGATTGCGATTCAACTTTTGATTTCATCGATGATGGGATCGATTTAAGGATGGAATAGTTCGAGGATGGTATCGATCGATTCCGTCGATGAAGAAGTGTTATCTGAGACGGAATCGGAGTGATAGATCCTTGGGAGTTGAGATCGATATGTCACGAGACTTGTTCGTGGTGGCGATTTCACAAGTATCGGTCCCTTAGAGGTACTTTATTTCTCAATTCGCTGATTCCTCTGGATTGTGGCATGGAATCGAAATCTGATTTTCGATGTTGTTTTGGGTACTGAGTTTTCGTTTGAAACCCTAATTTGGTTTTTGAAGTTAGTGTTATGGATTGCATGTTTTTCTGTATCCAGTTTAAGGGGTTTCAATATTTGAAGCGTAAACTTGAAGGGTTTTTTTCATTTTTGGTTCCGATGAACGTTTTTCGGCTTTCGAGTATTGCAATTGTGGTGCTATGCAATTCTGCCTTACCTACGGCTTCTAAGGCAGAGAATTTCTTCCCCATTAAGAGATTGTTGTCAAATCTGTCACTACCCTCGGCTTACTTCTTTCAGATTTGACATTACTTCTCGAATGTGTGGGATATGTCGGATTTATGATCTTAATTTTGCTGGGTTTAAAGAAATGGCGGGGGTTTATCAATGTGTTAGATTTGTCGCATTTATCGACTATTTCGGATTTCTTTGTTTCTCTTGATTTCTCAAATCTGTCGCATTTTTTGGTTATGTTGGATTTGTGGGATATGTTGGATCAATTTATATGTGGGATTTTTCGGCCGGATTTGACTTGTTTAGTCAAGATAAATCTGGATTTGATCGGATTTATTAAAGATGTTGGACTTACTGTATTGATCGGATTTGCCTAGTATTTGAGATTGGTCAGCCCGATTTGACCTTGCCCGGATTTTTTTATCAAACAAGTCGGACTCATTGTTCATGTCGGAATTATCGGATATTTCAGATTAGTCGGCCGGATTTGACTGGTGTTGACAAGATTTATCCAGGTCCGACTGGATTTATCGAATATGTTGGGCTCAATGTATATGTTGGGGATACGATGAACATTTTTTGGTCTTATGCGCTTCTGCCTTTACCTGCGGTTTTTAGGGCTTAGAATTTTTTCTTCACGCATTTGCACCACATGAAGAGATTATTGTCAAATCTGTTAGTACCGTCAGGCTTTTTTTCTTTCGGATTTGACATTATTTCTCTACTTTGTGGGGAATTCTCGGTAGTTTTAAAATGATCGAATTTTGTTGGATTTGTGGGATATGTCGGATTTATGAACTTGATTGGGCTTGAGTTAAAGAATATGTCTGATTTATCAATGGGTTTGATTTGTTGGTCGGATCGGACCGGTCAGACAAGATACATCCAGATTTCAGCAGATTTACTGAATATGTTTGATTTATCGGTTTCCCTTGATTTCTCAAATCTATCCATATGTCATTCTGGATTTGTCAGCTTTTTTTCAGACCAGATTATATGATTACAATTGCCCCATATATGTATGTTGGATATTTCAAACTTGACCAACTTTGTTCCATTGGTTTGCTGGATTTGTGGCCTGATTTGATCGGATTTTCCCCATCGGTTTGCAGGGTTTGTTTCACTGGTTTGTTGGATTTGTCCCGATTGATTTGTGGCATTTGTCCCATTCATTTATTTCATTGATTTGTCCCATTGAAGTGTTCAGAAATGTTGCAATTCAGAAATGACAAAAATGTCCCGAAATGTCTCGAAAATGTTCCGAAATGTCTCGAAAATGTTCCGAAATGTCGTGAAAATGTTCCGAAATGTTGCGAAAATGTCCTGAAGATGTCTCCAAATGTCCTGAAAGTTGTCCCTTACCGTGGGAAATGTCGTAACTGTCCCGAAATATCCTAATGATAGTCCCTTATTGCGGGAAATGTTGGAAATGTCCCGAAGAGCACAAAAAGTTCCTGGGAAGTCCTGAATTTCCCTGAGATGTACTGAAATGTCAGAAGGGTGGGAAAGTGTCGGAATATTTGGAAACTGTCGGTAATGAAGCTGTTGGAAATGAAACTTTCGGATGTTACATGATAAAATTGGCTGGCCTTGTCTGATTTGTTGGCTTTGTCATCTTCGACATGAATCTAACCTGATATGCATTACAGAGTTTTCAAGTTCCAACTTTTTGTTCCGGAAAGATCTTTAATTTTTGTTGCTAAGCTTGGTCATTGATCATGTGCACAGTTTCAGTTTTAGACCTTCAAAATGCAGACGAAATCAGCTTGTCACTTATCATTGCTTTATTGAATATGTTCCTGTAGTATCACCAGGATTCATAAGGTGAAGAAAAAGGTGTACCTTTGTGGGCGAAGTTTACCTCAGGCCAGCATGGATCTGAGGATCTAAAGCATATCTCAGCTGGTTTGTCATGCGCAATATGTCCTTCAATTTGCGTTATCCGAGGCTGTATTCGATTCATCTTGTCCGATGGAGATTTTGATTTGTCCCATTGAGTTTTATTGGATTTGATTTTTTTGGGTTTTGACTTAGACTTATCAAATTTCTTCTGTCGGATTTCTTGAATCTATTGCCCTTGATGGAGTTGACCATACTTAGTATCTGTATCAAATTATCTGAATCAACTCTTGCTGGATTTTGTGGGATCTACAGTGTGTTGGTCTGATCTTATTTGTTGGACCACTTTGTCGGAATTGTTTTAACTTTGTCTGATAGTTCAAATTTTCCAGGTTTTTCTTATTTGCTTGATTTCTCAGATACAATGGATATTTTCGAATTTGTCAGATTTGATGGTTATTACCGGACTTCTTGGATTGATTTGTTGGAAATGTGGGAAATGTCGTATTTTACTTGATAAATCTGTCGCACCCTCGTTCTTGTCTCGTTTGTTGCCCTTTTTGGCTTTGTTGGATTGATGGCATTGTCAAATTTTAACATTTTTTATCGGGGTTGTCCGACATAACCTGTCATATCTTGAATTTCTGGCAGGCATTAGTTTACACGTACTGTAGTGTGTTTTATATGGAGGAGTTACTGTGAACTGTTCCATCTGGTTTTATTTTGGCTTCCGGACCGCTTCGATAGTCAATCTAAAATGGTGTGTCTTGCTAACTCATTGACCGGTGCAATCTTCCACAAAAATGACAGGTTCTGTGCTCATTGCTCACACTGGCTGCACAAGATGGAGCTGCAGCAATCAAGCTTTATGAAAAAAGAGCGAGGGTAAAGGCCCTGTACCTTAATTTCCTTCGATTGGATAATTACCTGTGAGGGATTTAACCAAGTATTCAGCTTTCAATGATTACATTAATCTGAGTGATATCTTCAGAGAGAAGTAAGGAAAATGAAAGAGCTCATGCTCTGCTCACTTCCGTGTTCCTTGTAAGAGGTATTGGTCTTGAACTAGTTACCTCTGAGCATCTACGTTGTGATACTATAGTTAGCTCCTGTTGCTAATTGCGAAAAATGAATGAAACCAGCTTTATATATTTGGAGCATTTATGCACAACTCCCTTGCTGATCTCAGTGCTTGTTATTTGGTGGCTTTTTGATTTCCTCGTGGGTGAATTCTGAATTTTTTTGGCTGAACTCTGAAGTCTCGGATCTTTATTACATTTTGTTTGTCCCATGATCATGTATACTGTGTAAATTTTTCTACTTCAGAGTGCAAACTTTATCAGCTTTTCGCTTTTCATTGTTTTGTAGAATATGACCCTGAAGTATGACAGGCATTAAGATCAAGAAAAGGTGTGCATCTTTGCGCGGGAAGTTTTGAGCAAATTGGCCATCATGAATCTCAGGATCTAAAGTATGTCTCCATTGGTTTAGTGTGCACAGTGTTTCCGTCACTCGTACTGTTACCTAAGGCAATTTTTTATGCATCTTCCAACAATTGCTGGCTTGGTTGTAGCCGGATATTCAGAAATCAGATCAATGTTTCCCTTAGCTATCTCTTGGAATAATATGTATGGTATTCCCCTTGCTCTTTCCAAGGTCATTCTTCATGCGCCTTTCACTATAGCCTGCTGCTACCCCGCTAGAGCTATAATAGCTAAATGTCCTTTGCATCATGTGTGTCAGCCTTACAGGTGCCGGAAGCACCTTACGCAAAAGGCTTCTTGATAAGGACAATATGTGAGATCGACTGCAAGTTACTAATTCTTATAGGGATCCCAGTATATACAAAAGTGATACCTTGACATTGTGGAGAACAAGATGAAGGAACAGGATGGACAATATGCCCTGTGTCAGGACATCTCACTGCTGGCTACTTAGTGTGTGGTAAGAGGTGGTCCTTAAACCTAAATTGAACATAATTTTGCATGTCTTTTAACGTTGTTTGGCAGTTACACATTTTCATATATTGAAATCAAAGATTCTTGCTCCTTTCATAGGATAAAGGTTTGGTTTATTGTTTGTTGATCTTGTTGTAAAGATATTTTCCGGTTATAAGGATTATCTTGCTCATTTAAGTGATACATCAACCTTTTGAAAGTGATATGTTCGCGGTCCTGTTCTGTCATCGTCTGTTTCTACGGGACACTTGCATAAGTATGGCTCCGCTATCTGCTTGATGAGCCTTTCCCAGTAGTATAGTTCAGTAAGTTTGCTCGATTTGGTGCGATTATGGTTGCCTTGTGTCGACTACTTGAGTACTTTGTTGCCTGTTTGTGTTATTTTTTCTTTCTGGCTTGGTTGATTTTATTTTTTGTTCATCGGCTCATCGCATTAATAATGAACAAACTATGGATATGACCAACAGTATGTTATTGACTGCTGATCTAGTAAAGAAGAATTGTCCTATCAGTATCACATGATTATGCTTAAACTAATGATTTGATACTCTCGCGTCACCTGAGTGATTCGATGGTTTCTATGTTGGATTATGGGTGTATCTCTTATCCGAGCCATTTGTGTTTCAGGGTAATGAAGGTTGTCCTATAAGCAGTACTCAATGAGAGAGCTGACGCTAAGAGCCTAAGGTGGTTGTCTCGTTTCTCACTCACCCTTATGGCTATTGTCTACTGTTTTTATTCTCTTGTTATCATGTTTGGCCTGTTCATATCTCTGCTGATCTGAAGCATGGCAAAGTAGGAATGATTATTGTTCTTGCTATTGCGGAATTAGCTTGCATATGATGAAGAATGGAATTATTGAATGGAGGCGAGGAATCAATGGGGAATAAGTAATGACTTCTCTTTCTGGAGTTCAAGCATTAAAATAGCAGGGGCACGTTATTATCATGTTGCTGTTGGAGCAACCCTGAGTACGAGGAAATGTTGCAACTTCATTTTACGTTTCTGAGCAGCTATCATTTTTGGACCTTTTGAATAAAAGATATTTGCCCATTACAAGGCCTTTTCTTGCTTACAGCAGTGTTCTGCCACCTCTTTCAAAGAGTCAGATTAGCAAGGTTTGAGATGTGATTCGTGGTGTGATCCTTTTTTGTCAATTGCTTCTGCTGGAATAATTTGCTCAAGCAGCGATACAGTTTCTGCATTCTACTTGCTTGATTAGTCTTCTCCTGTGGGGCTGTGCTTCTATTCTAAGACTCGATTGGATAGCCCAAAGGTCTCGTTAAAATTGGACTTATTTAAATTCTGATGTTCTCGAGTCAAGTTTGTGCTTAAGAATTGATGCCTACCCGTTTGTTATGATCTTCGTGTTCACTTGTTTGAGCATAGTTTTTGATCATTGAATTACTGATGAACTCTTCACTATCTCTGGCTATGGAATTTGATATGGTTCTGATTTTGATCTTATGAAGGAAAAGTTGTTTAATCATTTCTGATTTTGATCTTATGAAGGAAAAGTGGTTTAATCATTTCGGGGTATAGCTCTATGATGTATCTTTAACTCGAGGCATGATATGTTACCGGGCAATGACAATTTTTTCTTGTAGCAATGATTTGGAAGAGACTCGATGCTAGTTTGCAGTTTTGTTTCTGAACTTGCCCCCCCCCCCCCCCCTTTTATTTTTTTTTAGTCCAAAATTGATGCACTGTTCTGTTAAGGGTAATGGATGTAACTGTATCTGCATTATCTAACAGGCCAATGATGAGGAGTGCGAAGGTCTATCCCTCACTCCCTCTGAGGTGAATGTTGAAGCTTGCTGCAGAAGCCCTGAAACAAACATATGATCACTAGGGTGCCTTGGGCTGTGATATTCTATGAAATGTGATTATGTGGGTCAGCAAGGACCACAGCTAAGCGAGTTGCATATGCGGTGGTTTTTTTATATTTTTTATTATCAACTTCTGCTTTTTTGATCAGTAAATGTACTGGCACTCCCGCCCAATGTGTGTTTGAGAAGAAGGAGATCATGTATCAAATAGACCACAAGATGAAAGGTAAAACTATTAGATGCCATTTAGGTGCATCATGGGGTTGGAGTAAATAGGACTTGGGGCCATTAGAAAACGTCATTTTATAAGCAAAAAAGTGATGACGGAAAAGAAAGCGATTTACCTGGCAGGTGGCATTAGGAATTGGTTTTAAGCATTGTTGGTGGGATGATTGTGGAACTGCAGTTTGTGAAGTTATCTGCGATTGCTCGATTTCTCGTTTTGATAGATAACATTGTGGCTTGTGTTGCTTCTACTGTCTTATCTGATAGTAGTATCACAGAAAGCCACTGTTGCTTCATCATATGGTGGTTTGATTGCCAGATTGCCTTTTCCCTGAATGAGTTCTTAAGAGGGCGCATACACCTACGGCTACCTGCATATGAATTCATTATGAACAATTGTTTGTAGATCTCTTTGATAGTTTACGTGGTTGTATTTAATCTCTCCCAGCATCGTAGGTTGAATTCTCCACAGTTGCAGCTCCAGAAGTGAGTGCTATGCCCAAATAACTAGGGTGGAGGCATATCTTTACTGCGAGTTCCTTCAATTGAAAAATCACTCTGTGGATAGAGTGCGTCGTTGTCTTTTACTCTCACGTAAAATCCAAGTGATATCTTCAGAGACTATTAAAGGGAAAGTTCACGTCCAGAATTTCTTTGTTCATTGCAGGTGGTACCAGTGCTGAGCTGGTTAAGCTCCTATCATGCACCCATGATGCTGCAGACTACAGTTAGCTGCTGTTGCTCGTGTCAACAGAAAAAAAGATAAGGATTTCATTTTTATGTTTTTTTTCCCGGAGCAAGTTATGAATATGTCCCGTTGATTCCAACCTTTGTTATCTCGCAGTCTATTCACACTTTGTGCTTAATTTTTTGTCGGATACAATTGAAAAGCTTGGTTCAGATAGCTTGTGCGGAGTCAATTTAGAGCTCCTGGTGATGGTGTTTTGGGTTCAAACTTTATCAGCTCTATATAGTGTGTTCCTTTCTTTATCCAATATATTTTCCTGAACTATAACTCTGATTTCCAAAGGCTAAAAATGATGCATCTTTGAGCAGAAGTTCTCTGAGGAATTTGCCTATTAGGCTGCCCTGAAATTTGTAAAGCATGTTCCGTTGGTACAGTATGCGCGGTGTTGCCATATTGATGCTTCTTCTGACAATAACTCAGGTTGGAAGCAATCACGTATTGGATGTCAAATCTATAGGCTTCTTCTTGTTCATGAGCAATCGGTGGATATCGATGGCCTAGTCAAAAAGCTTAGGATGCTGATAATATATTTCCTTTGAACTCCTACGAGACCGATATCTGTACCCTTGTTCTATGCTCTTTTCTTCCACAGTTGCATTAGATCCCTCTGAAATGAGCCTCAAGGGAGGTGGGGGACATGATGATCGACCTTCCTCCAGAAGATTACTCTGTAGTTTCGATGCTGGAAGGACACGGTTACTGGCATCACAAAATTTCTGAAAGGTCTGACTAACATATATTTATGTCCTTGCGCAAGTGAAGCAAATTGATCTCATCAGTCTATGCTTTGCTTTAGAGATTAGACTGGAGCATTGTTTCCGATTTGGATTTGGCACGACTTGCTTGCCTGATTTGTTGTCTGTTGCTGTCGACACAATTTATTAAAATTTGTGTCCCTGGAACTTAATTTGATACCATTTTAGAGGATTTCTGGGTTGGGTGGAAGATCAAAAGAACGTATTGCATGTTTGCAAGACATTAGTAGGGGATATAAACCTTAAGTACATAGGAAGCTTGTGTCCGCCCTTGCATCCACATTGTTTTTTCTAGGGAAGGTTTAGGACCGATAAAGGTAGCTGATTGTCTCAGTCTATATGACTAATGACCGAATATACCAACCCCTTTTCCCATGTCTGTAATATTTCATGTTTTTCTCTTTCTGCTTGATTTTGGAGGATAATCATGGAGTTTTTTTTTTTGTTTTGTTGTTTTCACTGACATTGGATGTGATTACTTACAGAATGGTATTGAGGGGCATGTCATTTGAAATAGTGTCCAGTTTGCTACATGTTCTGCCATGCATTGTGCATAGCATGTGTCTACGTCTGGGAACACGGATCATAACGTATCCACATCCCAGTATCAGTTATGGGAGCTCTGTTGTATCATGTGTTGCTGCAGGTATCTGAAGTACTTCAACCAAAAGGTACCTCAAGAAGCCCACTAAGCAACATCGACTGTTAGCCATTACTTCTAACAGAGGAACTATGGTATCTTAACCATGTGGAGAATGAAAAGGAAGAGAGGTATTGGATTTTATGGTCTACATCATAGAAACTTGCACAGGAATGTGGCTACTTCATTGTGGTCAAAGATTGTCCTTAACCATGAATGCGTGCACTTCCTGCTACCCCCTTAAGCTTCTCTTCTCTTCTCTCTTTTTTTCTTTTTCTTTTTTTGAATAAAAGATTAATCTATTATTACAAGGGGCTTACTCGTTTACAGAAGTTCTGCATCAATTTGTTGGAAGAGTGAGATGAGCCTCTGTTTGTGGTTTTGAGATGTGATGTTTAAAAATCAAATTTCTGCAAATCTTCTCTATAAGCTTTTTTCTCTAATGATAAAATCTGATCGGACGGTCTCAAAAAATCCAATAATTGTTGTTCTGTATGCTGGTAATTTTGTTGGATTTGGTGTGGTTCTGTTAGTTTCGTACCAAGCAATGCTTACAGTGCTTTCTTTTTTTGTGGTTCAGATTTAGCTTATTCTCTGCTAATTGCTCTGAAAATGAAATTCTTCACAAACTATGGGGATTTAAGTCTATAGTTTATTAAATGTCCACTTCTTCGAGGAGATGTTGTTGAATCAGTTTCCGGTGATCATTCACGTAAACAGGGTGACTGTAATGTGGCAGACGACAATGTGTTATCTGTGGACTACTTGGACTGCGCCCTTCTTCATTGTGGATATTCTCTCGAGCCTAGGCTGCTAGCTCATGATGTCTTTGGAGCTTATACATGAAGTCTGAGTCGGGTTAACTGGTCTTAAGGGGCTGTGTTTTGCAGTAAACAGTTTTTCAAGACATAGCAGGAACTTCTTTAAGTTTCTTCCTCCCCCGTTATTATGTGGATATGCTGAGCGGTTCAAATGATTACCTATGGACCTCTGGTGCTGCATTCTAGATTAAAAGTTTGTTTGCTGCATGTGTCGGGCTCTAAATGAGCCTAACCTGTTCGTGAATCTATTTGACTAGATTCGATAAAGTCTTGATATGCTTAATTTTAGGCTCATGGAATTAAATGAGTCAAATTTGAGTCTTTTATGACTCGGCTTGATATACTCATGAACTTATCAAGTCAATTCGATTATAGCCTGTTAAAAGCTCGAATTTATATATATATATATATACAATTTATTTTTTATGAATATATGCGTAATATCCAAGAACCACAAAAAACTCTTATATCTTATATGTTATTTATATAATATTAGAACTACTATTAAATGATTGTGTGTCAAAAAAATGATTTTTTAATTCAAGGTTAATTAGCATATTAGTTTTTATTTTCAATATCAATGTACTCAATTTAAATTTTTAGATAAAGATTTTAATAATAATTTTCAAATTCAAATTTTAAAGATATTATGAATTGTTCATAATAGACTGGACTTGATTTGAATTAATTCAGCTCGTCGAAATAAAATGCGCAAGGAGTACAGATCAAGATGTTGAATAAAAGAAAGACACGTCTTCTCTTTTCTCTGAACTCGTCCTATACATTACATTGATTGAGACCTCGGCTTTTATCTTCTAAATCGTGCAACAACGAAAGAAAAAAGACCCACGAAGAACTGAAGACTAACTAATCTAGAATCCGATCCCCAACGATTTCTACGTACTCTCCCAAGTTATGCCTTTTTACCTGCGGTTTCTCAACACAGTCGAATCATCTCAAGACATCTCTAAACTAAAGTGAGAGGGCTAGCTACTAGTACTGCGAACGATCAAAGCCAGAGGGCTCCTGCATCCTTGAGCAGGGGAACCAAGGTGCCATTGATATGAGAAGCCATGACTCTATCCATGGAACCCACCATCTTCCCGCCTATGAAAACCACCGGCACCACCTGCGAGGTTCCTAGCAACCTGATAAGTGCCCTCTCTATCTCCTTCCCTCCTCCTCTCGGGTCTTGATCCAACTCGTACACTGTCGGATTAACTCCCATGCCGCAGAATAGCCGCTTGACGGCATGGCACATACAGCAGCTGCTTATGCTGAATATCACCACAGCATTCTCTGAGGCAAGCCTCATCACCGTCTCTATCGGATCTGTTGTTGCTGTGGGCGGCGTCGTGGTGCAGTGATCCCATGACTCTGCTGCCTGGTAATGCATTGCAAGGGTAAGGATATTGTGAGGGATGCTGCTTGCCTAGCAAGAAGGGGATGAGAGATGGGGTTGCAGGAAAACTAGGGAGAGGAATGGAGGGATTTTATAGTGTGAATTTAAAAATAAATAAATAAATAAATAAATAGTAAATAACAAGAACTCACACACATGCCCCCCCCAACTTGCATTGATTTCCCTGTGCTTCAACCTATACAGATACTGAAAACTGGCATCACTTATGCTCAGAATAAATGTAGCGAAGTTATGTTTGCCCTGTTCGTCTGCCGCTAATGTTTCCTGAAACTCGGACAGAATTCTGGGTTCTTCGTTTGTAGGGTGGGGCTGAATCCGGAATAAATATGGCCAGGGAAGGCAGATTTCGAAGGAGGATCATGCACATGCGGATATGAAAGGCAAGTATTCAAACGATTATACATTTGTTTGTGTTCTTCTGTCATGAATAAAATGGATAGTCATTCCGTGGTGTTTGTTTGGTATACTTAAGTTGCAAGTGGCGCATCGCATCCTGCACATGTATAATAGTACGATAGCGTGATGTTAGATGGATTGTAATAAGCTGCGTGCATAAAAGTGACAGTACTAAAATCTTAATCTGAGAATAGAAAGATACGAGTAACAGGGGCAATGGTTAAATATCAGCTGTCACGAGTAATAGAGGGTAAGAGGATTCCCCTGTATTTCTTTGTTTCTTATTCTTGAAGAATAGTTACAAACATATTCTGGTATGTTCTAGAGACATGACATAGGTAGTTAAGCGTAATTCGACATAAGCTTAACATCTATAAATAAATAAATAAATAAATATATATATATATATATCAACTTCATATATGCTCCCTTCAGCAACAATGTGCCAATGCCCGAATTGTTCTTCGTTTCCCTTCTCTTATACAACTAACAAACAATTATGGTCTTTTGTTTCCGGTTCATTCTTCTTATTGGTTTGTGAATCCAAAGGAGATGCCTTTCCAATGCCTCCATCTCGTTTTCCTTTGGACATGGATTCCTAACTCGCTCGATGGCGAACTCATTGATGACCGGCTAACCCCCAACCTAGTTCCCTGACGATGGATTTCTAACTTATTGGGTCGAGCCATTCAGGTTTCCGGTCGAGCAAAAGGTTAGATTCACGGTTTAGTTTACCGAGTGGCTTGAATTTGCCTCTTAGATCTCTGGTTGTTGGGCTTAGTATTTTGGTAAATATGGGAAGAGCACATGTACGACAATGTTACTTGATGCAAATGGAGCTCAGTTCAACACACATCAGGTCAGCGTCAGGTATACAAATAGAGGGCGCTAACTAGGTTCATTGTTGTTTCCGCTTCTGGAACCACTGTAGCATGCCAGCAGCTTGTTCATGTTATAGCCTACATGGTCATCATCATCACCGTCATTATGAGCAGGAGCAGCATCGGCATCATTGTCATCGTCATCATCACCATTGCCATCATCAACAGCATTATCATATCATCATTGTGACATGGATCTTTTTCTGATAATGAGCAGAAAAATAAATGAGCCCACTTTTGCTGATGCGGACAGGCATACAAGCAGTAAAAGTGGAGGAGCGGAGGACTGCGGCAGCTTGGACCAGGGTTTTCAGAAGCTACATTAAGACTTGGTGAGTAGAAGTCATGGGTTCCAAACTCAATGTTACTATATGATGGAATTTGACATATACTTCCTTGGAAATGGTTAGACGATCGACACACACAGATATATATATATATATATATATGACTTAGCGACATTGTCTTGAGAATTGACTATGAGGCCTCACAAATTGAGAACTTAGTACAAAACACTCAAAAACATTTCAAAATGCTAAAAACAACTCAAATGACTTGAAAACGTAAGAAACTATGAAAAGATTTTTGAAATGAACTTAAAACACTTATTTCCTCCGGCTTCGGGTCCATGAGTTTTATACTGCCTACTATATATGTCTAGGATATCGATTACTTCTACAGCAATATGCTGTTGTTTTGCTTCAGTTTTCGCATGATGCCTGTTATTTCCTCTAGGGTAAGCAAGAGTCAGGGGGGACTCTCAGGATGCAGTGAGCGTGCTAGTTTAAGCAGGCAATGGCACAGCCAGCCTGAGCCGGACGGACCACCAGCTGTCCTCCACCAGTAGGTACAGAAATACGAAATGCCAATGCAGCATTTTGGTTTGCTTATACTATGATACTAGTACGTACAAGGTTTTGCCAAGAGGTTGATGATAAGAACAAGTCAGATCCTTGGTGTCCAGATAAACCTCGCCCTTAAGGGCGGAGCGGACTTCTTTCTTGAGACTCTCTACGTCTCTGAGCTGAGAAATCTCTAGCCAACCTTCCTGCGCAAGAGCTTTTATTAATTTGGTACTAGATAAAAAAGGTAACTCCAACAATTTCTTTGTTACTAGATAGAAAAGGTAACTCTCTACGTAGCTAGTGGGTAAATCAGTGTTCCAGCCAATTGCAGTGCAGGCACAGATGCTTTGATGCTGATATGGTGATGTTGAACGTGATGCTGATGCTGATGCTGATGCTGATGCTGATGAAGAAGCAGATGTTGGTCAGTTCGTTGGTCAAATGACTCTCCTTCTCTCTGTTCATTTGCACAATTTTGCATCCAGAGCAGTCCAATTTATTGTGAGGTACGTACATACCTGGAATCACTTGTACGATACTTTTACTGTGTAATGTGTGTGCTTGGGCTTGGCTGGACTTTTGGAGTTTGAATGTGTTGATGTGAAAAAATGGAGAGGACCAAGTCCAAGATATCCACGTCTTTAAAGACCTATTTATCAAAACTGTAAACAGTTTTAAAACTGACTTACAAGAAGTCGAAAGCAATTCTAAACTGATTTATCATCACTTCAGTTTTTTTCACATTAGAAATATTTAATCGGATTTAATTGAACACTTCAACTTACTTGTAAAAAATCAAAAGCTGGTTTTTAGTTTTTGGCAAACCGGGCCGTAATTATCTCCTCCGGTAATCACCTTTGGTGTTGTTTGGCATCGATTTATGTTGATATTCCATCCGTTCTATAACAAATATAATATTTTAACTGGATATGTGTATGGATATAAAGTTTGACACGAATATAATGACGATCAAACGTATTTTTTTTTATTTTTTTTTATCATGAAACATCAATAGTTATGTAAGTTGCGTACTTTAACCTAATACATATTACGGGACGATCAAACGTGATTTGATATAAAAATAAAACTTATATTTATACATATAAAATGATACAATATATATATATATTGTATGTTTTGTGTAACGGATGTGATATTTCTTGTTCTTCTTTTTTTACTCCCAAACAAGTTTTACTCGGCGGGTGGTTTGGTTTTGATTTTTGTTTTATTTTACAATTTTACACGATGCCATTGCTCGTTTTGTTTATCTATCTACATATATATATGCTTTGTTGAATCAAGCAAGTGGGCATTCTTCCATGCCAATAAAATAGATCGTGCCCCAACCTGAAAACAGAAGCATCAAATATGCCCCCGAAGTTGTTGTAGGTGGCTTGCAAGCTGTAAGAACGGCAAATTGGAAAATCATAAAGGTCCGAATAATTTGGTTTATTGCTCCTTGACTTTAATTGTACACTGGTGTAACGATTTCAGTGGAAATAATTGATCCATCAATTATTTTAACTGTTCATTGTTTTCGTCAATACTTGCATGGTCTACATGGTAAACATGACAAAATATTGCAAAAAAAAATTATCAAAAAGAAAATATTGCAAATTTTGCATTGTTTGGGTAATCACATTGTCCACGCCTGATTCAACATCCTCTTTTCCACTTGCAACAATTTGTGCTTCTATTTATTATGCGTTCTATCCAATTCAGAATAATCCAGTCCTGTTGCCTTTTCCCTTCTACATTGGGTTATTTCAATTGTATTAATGAGCTTTTATTTTTCCAGAAAAAAGGACAAATTGATGATCTAATGTTCTGAAACAGTCAAGGGAAATAGTTATCGTTATCTGTATCTGGAAAGTTAATCCCAAAAGGCCTTTCTAGGATCATCGTCAAACAGGGACGGTGCCGCACTGCGGTCAAGCGTAGATAGTTAGCTATGCTTGATTTATAAATACGATACTTAGAGCTTTGGTCTAAATTAGATTTTTCTGATACAATTGATTATGAATTTATCATAAATGAAAACTCAACGATATCGAGTGTAATATTGGTTTTTGGTTTTTTACCTTGCCATGAGATATAGTTGGGCATGTGTGAGATAACAGTCAGATAATCGAGCCGAATTTGATCGAACACCCATGTTCATGATCGGCTGGTCTATGTATGAGTTTCGATCATGTTCAATTATAAATGAACCGAGCTCCACCCGACTCGAACTCGTTAAGAACTCAACTCATTCAGTTCGTGAAAAAGTAAAGTTCGTTGATTAAGCAGATTGTTAGATTCGTTTAATGTTCATCTCGTTTGGAATAATTAATAATATTATCAAATATAATATGTAAGACAATAGTGTTTTTTTTTTAAAATACAAAATATCTATTTCATACATTTATACAAATTAAATTTAGTTTATATGCATCCTTCGAGCTCGTAACGAGCCCTTATCAAATCGATCCCGAACTCGAGCTCTTGTCAAGCTAATCGATGCTAGCCCGAGCACGAGCGGAGTAGGGCTTTACTCAAATTTTTTATTTATTTAAACGAGTTTAGTATTTGTTTTGTTCATGTGTTCAATTCGATTAACATTTGAACGATTTTTAACGAATCGAACACGGTCGGAGACTGAGCTTACCAAGGTAATTTGACGCCCCTTGATGTACTATAGTCTAATTTGACTTGTTGGATGTAGAATGAGACATTCATATCTATGTCATATCTCAAAAGTACTCCAAAGTCCACTTGTCATCATCCTTACATATTACAGCCAAACATATACCGCCCTTGCTGGCTTGATAAATATGGAAACATAGTCATAAGCCGCCTTTTCTCATGGTTCTTTTTCTCCCAGGAAGGAAAAAAACTCTTTACTATCTCAAAAAAAAAAAAAAAAACTCTTTGACTATATATATGACTCTTGTTCCTTCTCATCTAGCAAATTAAGCTAGAAATTCCATCACGAGCAAAGATATCGAGAGGCAGAAAAATCTTTGATGCCACAAGCAAGATTATGCTATGAATCAAGAACAGGATTTGAGTTGCGCGTAGCGTGGCACCATCACTACTACTATATTTAAAGTATCGATCTAAGATACTTGAAAAGCAATATGAACGGTGATGGTGCCACGCTGCGTGCATCCCAAGTTCGTTGTTCTTCGGTGCCGTGAGGATGAAGCTTTCTATACTGAAGGTTATTCAGAAATCATGGTGATCTCTGTTTTTGATTTTGTTTTATGTCATCTTTTCTTTCTTCTTAGTGGAATTCAAGTGTATAAATACAGTTCTTATTTATTATTTTAATTTTAGTTTTAGTTTATTTTTAGAGAGAATTATTATTGGTCATCACAACCTAAAATATTTATCAATCAATAATCTATCAAAAATAAAAACATTAAGAAATAACAAAATTATTCCTAAAATCAAACTAAATAAGAATAAATGATAATTAATAAGTTATTAAGGATAACTTCTTTCAAAAATATTACCTATTGGTAATTTACACTTTTTTTAATTTAATTTTTTTAATGTTATGCTCGTAGTTTGATATATATTCAAAATCTAGGGGCGATGTTATGAAGTTATCCAGAATAGAAAGTAGAGAAATCATGAGTTTGAGTTTCGAATACAGAGATGCATAACTGGGGAAAACTACCATCTCTGGAATAATGGAGGCCAATCGCCACACATGCTCTCATGCACGACAAAAAAGAAAAAGAAAAAAAAGAAGGATAATAAATTAATAGAAGAAAGATTTGGCCGTATCCTGCGTTATGAGGTGCATGTAATAGAAGGATACTAATATATGAAAGAATTAGGTTATTGTGTAAGGGTTGTACTTATAATACATATAAAAAAACAACATATAATCCTTATGAATTTTCAATCTTTTACACATAAGCTTCTCGATGAGGGTTTTCTGCCAAAAATACATATTTTGAGGGAGCATGTGTAAAAAATTAAATTTTTTAAAGTAGGGATGAACTAGCTATTTTTATAATTCATGAGAAAAAATATTAATAGTTGAGTGGGGTTAAATTTTATTTTTCCTTAAAAAAGAAATCCTTGACAAATATCACTATTACATTAATTATTTAAAAATAATTTATTCTAATTGCATTCTCATTATGTACCTCATAATCAATTAAAAGATCATTTTTTTCCAACTAGAATTATTACATCTAAAATTTAATTTCCCCAATTCCACTATTTTCAAATCCAATAAGACGACAATGATGAACCGACAAAGAACTAACGACGACGAAGTGATGATCGACGAAGACAATAAACTGACAACGACGAACCGACAATGAAGGGAGAGAAGGTAGAGGGTGAAGACGAGCCGGGGGTAGGAGGATAGTGGGGTTATGAGTTTCTTATTGTAAATCCTAATAAATTTTATCAAATGTTAACAAATCTTAGGAAATAGGAAAATCGTATTTTAAAAATAAAAATCTTGGGGTAGTTCCCACAAATAGTGATATTTATGTACGGGTAATTTTTCCTAATTAAGATTATTATATTAATAATGGCATCATGGCCAAAGGAATTGATCGGTGCAACTCACCACAAATTAAGATTCGTTACCTAGCACAAAGGTAAGCATAAAGCTTTCGAAAAGTAATAGAAAGGTTATACTAATACGTACTTCATCCGACCAAATAAAAATTAACGACATTACGAATGATCCGCGAGATAATGAATTTTTTTTTTAAAATTCATCATAAAATATCAAATATAATCTAAGATATTAACTATAACCTTGGACTAAAATAAAATTCATATCATGTCGTTTATTAATAATAAAAATATATCGAAATGCGTAATAAATAGTGCAGTTATTCCGTAACGTTGCAATTGAATTGAGATGGAGGGACTACTTGATTATCAAATGATTTACTACTTTCTTCGTCCTAATTTAATTAGAGAGAATTATATGTTAGTCATTATAACCTAAAATATTTACCAATAGATCATATCAATTATCTTTTAACCAATTAGTCATAAAAGAGTTCGATTCCATGATATCTAATAAGGAAACACAACAAAACATTCCTAAAATCAAACCAAATAAGATCAAATGATAATTACTAATAAGCTAGGGATGATTTTTTATAAATAAGTTATAAAAATAAGACCTATGGTGATTTACACATTTAATTATAACGTTTGATTTTTTTATTATTCAATATGTATTTTGAGGAACTTCATTTGCCATTTTAATGACGTAAGAAAATTACGTCGACGTCAGGTTGAAGAAGTAGATAGTTTAAATGATGTTTGATTGTCTCACGACATGAGTCCAATTTTATCTTAATAAATATCCACAGTCAAAGTATAACAATTAAATTAAATCGAAAGGAGTATTCTGTTTACGAAGGAGCATTTTGTATAAGTAATAACTAGTATATTATTCCTATTTGCACATGTACAAATGATTTGGCTTCACATAGCATTAATGTATTCACTTCGTTCTATTCAAATTATAAAGATTTGATTTGATACGATGATTTATATATATTGAATTAATAAGGAAAAATAATTTTATTCTTGTAAATGTTTGAGATAAAGATGTGAGAAAAAGGAAAAAAATGATGATGAGTAAATTGATAAGATATAAAATAGGGATATTTTGATATTTTATATAAAAAATTTATTAAATATTATAATTTGAATAAAATTGAAAGATTATATACGTAACAGTGAATAAGAGAAACCACTGATTATGATACATGGAAGAGCTGTTTTGACTTGTAACTAGTTAATCAACATTTGATTTTCCATTTCTCTACCGATTAATTTCATCTGCACGACATCGATTTGTCGGCTGCGGTGACATATTACACTTGGCAAAAGTCACTTGACCTTTCCACCTGGAAAGCTATGCAACAATACAAGTGTATGTATTTTCTCTCACCAACTGGAGGAGTATTAGGCAGCTAGCAAGCCTAGAAGAATACAAAAACTCACACGGCTCATCTAACAAGCAGCATAAGAGCAACCCCACCTCACTGTATCTTGCTTTATTATTTTTATATTTAATAATTCAAATAATAAAATACATTCACATCCTATGATCATTCGGACAGCTAAAAAATGACAACAGTCTTTTTTTTTTTTTTTTCAAATTTATCAATAAACATAAAAATGACAATGATGGATATGGAACACGTTACCAATCGTGCTCAAACTTCTCATTTGGGTTGCTTAAATTTTATAATGACAACCCAAATGACAATAGAAGAGCGGAGTTGCTCTAAAACATACTCCTAAAACATATGGTTGGTGACTATTTATTGTCAGGCCGATTTTCCTGATCAGCCTTGTTCGTGTTGGGAAACATGGTTGCACTTATCGACAGGATTTGATCAACGACAACATCATTCCAAGTTACCCTTTTCATTGACACGATTTAAGGAGAAAAAGATGTACATAGTTCGTCGCGAATGATAAGGAAATTGTTTCCTATTCGATGGGATTTGATCAAAAATAAAATAAAAATTGAGCTAATTGAAGCCCCGTGGTTTGGGGCCCAAAACAAACTCGGTGAGGGAAGGGGCTCAGCCCAGTAGTTGATTGGGTTCAGCCCAAGTACGATGGTGACCCAATTGGGTGGGTCGAGTCCGTAGTTAGCTTACATTTTACCCCAGCATCATAGTTTCCCCTTTTTGGTGGTTGATATCACCTAGACATGATTTTGTTAGGGAAAACTGAGGTTTAATCCCTTTTGAATTATTGAGTCGTGATAAATAATATCGTCATTTAGTTTTATTATTGTCAAAATGAATCGTTTTATTTTGATACGAAATCTCATTAAAAAAATTCATAGGAATATCAACTACATATTCTTCAATAGCCTTTAAAAAAATCGATTTATTTTGAAACAAAACATCATATGTAGGAGTTGGTAGAAACGTCATATGTATAGTTCTTAAAATTTAGAAAAAGCCCGTATCACTACTAAATAATTCGGAGGATTTTTATGCTATTTTGCCTTTTTCTAATTGACATGAAGTTAACCACCTAGTTGAGCACCTTTGATCAACGCTCTGGACGTTTTCAAACGATGTCCACACATGACAAGATGATTCTAATTAGAGTTGGATCAGTAACAACATATCAAGCTATTCTAGTCATGAACAATCTCTGAGAAAGAAAAGAGATACATAATCTTACCAATATTAGAGAATAAAAAGATTTGTTTTTTGATATTCTCATCGTTAAACTCATTCCATAAATTAGAAAGATCTAGATGAAATGATGAAATGCCACCATTTGTTATAGGAAATACATTTATCGGAATGACAAAGTATATCAGAAATCAGTTAACTAGGGCATTGGATCGATCTAACTAAACAAATTTTTGTTAGTTCCATTATATTTGCTGAATGTAGCACGATCTGATGCTGAATCACAAGTTCATTTGTCACAGTGCACAAACCGATGCATGAGTAGAATATTACTGGTATTCATATAACCATCTGGGTGCAACCCAAAGCCAATGAATGGTTAGGTAAGACCCTCTTCTGCTTAGAAGGGGCTGGTATGGTGAAAACATAGACGTCTTTTGATTACCTAACTCGTCTTTCCACTAAATCCCACGAAAATACAGGTTCAATGACTCGATCACTATATAATCGGCCTCCTGAATCTTCAGTTGCAGGATCCGCTGTCGTAATGAACAAATCCGATAAGCTCTGGTCCTTCCAGCCGAGGGTTGTTTACAAAACTGCACATGAAAAGCATCATGTTTAGATAAGATAATCACATCAACATTACAAACATATAACAATGTGATAGGAGCAAAATGGTGTCACCTTTCTTCGGAGAACTTGGAGAACGAACCGGATATTGGGATAGTGCCACAGAGGTTGTTGTTTGATACATTCCTGCAAAAAAAATTCAAGTGAAGCATGTAGACGTGAGGAAGTGATACGTTTACGACTACAGAGAGAGAGATGCGAATGTTGCCACTACGTACAAGATCTTCAGGCTCTCAAGTTTGGTGAGAGCCCTGGGAATTCTTCCAGTCAGTCTATTGTTGTTCAGGCGCCTGTAATCATGAACAAACACCGACAAGGTCAATATCTTCCAGTTCTATCTGCTGGATTGGTTATTTGGAATTTTGGATATTTCTGTACATCATAAGTTAAGATGAGTTATAGTTCTCATAGGAATGAGGGAGGGATGCACTCTCTATGAAACTCTACACTTGGATACTCTCCTTGTGAGGGATTTTGAGATTACATAAGCAAAATCACACACGTCACAAGGTTGGTTACCACAAGAGCGTTCCTGGGTGGAGACCGGAGAGTGCTACAAAGAAGTATTTATAGCATTAATATGGCCTGCCTACGACCAATACTATCATGTCACAGAATATCCTCGAAACTTAATCTTCAATTTATGTTTTAATGGGAGTCATTCTAGTTTTAAACTTCATAAAAGCGCTTAAACAGAACTTCTTTACACAGGGCCAGGAGTTAAGAAGCTATAATGTGATGACGGCCATCCTCACATGTCATTGCTATTGGCAATATGTAGTAAAATGAACAACGAAAGACGAGAGATTGAACTTACAGAAACTTCAGGTTGGAGAGCTTCGAGAGAGATGGAGGAATTTGGCCGGTGAGATTGTTGTGAAACAGGTCCAAGCTCACAAGGCTCTTGAGTCCACCTAGCTCTGGTATATGACCCTCTAGGCTGTTCATGTAGAGTTCCCTGTACGGCAGAAGGCAAATGCGGAAAATTTGTCAAGAATAATATTCTCAGGCCCTGCTATTCCACTCTAGAGCTTCCAGTTTAAACAGTTTCTCAAGAAATATCAGTTAGCTCAGATTATAGTGAACAAGTTTATCCTATCGACTTCATATATTCAACCACTGCTATGAGACAATTCATAATTATAGTCCATTATCCATACTTCAACAACAGCAATCCACATGAATCCCATCATGGACGGAGTTTGAAGATATGCATCGTCATTTGTCCATACTTCAAATCCGAAAATGAAAAAATGTGACAAGACATGCTAAGAAGCCTAAGACACACACACTTGTTTCTTCCGGGAAAGCTTGAGCCTTTTGATTTCATAGTATCAACATCAACCTATAACCTATGACCTATAATCATTAAATGTAAGTAGCTAGCAAGCTCATTTCCTTGACTCTCACGCAAACTCACACAAAAAACATGTACAAACACACACAATCATGCCCATTTGAACCCCCCATAAAATGGTGACCTCTGAGTCCATCATCTATTGAGTGTTGACCCATCGATCACCATCAATAGCCATGAATGGGGATGGTGATGAGCTCCACATTAATAGAGTGGTTGTTGATTCCATATCCATATGGTTCATCATTCATTGTGTTTGCCTACCCACCATATCCAAATCATGGTTTCTATATATGCAAAGATTCTCACTCACACCTAAGAGAAAAATTAATGCAACAATGTGGAGTATATGCTTAAGGGGAGTGACGTGTGAGGTGAAGTTATATTAATGATAAGAGTACACTTACAGGTATTGAAGGTGCTCAAGCTTTCCAAGTTCCGGAACTAGAATGCCTGTGAGCTTTGCATTCCCAAGATCTCTGCCATAAAAAAACCAGCATCACTATGTTGAGCAATTACTAGTCAATTCATTTTGGTACATTCAACTAATAGATTAACCAATGAGCAACATTAGGAGCACCATAGGGTTGGACGACCTTATACATCCACGGATATTTCTCATTTGTAATGATGCAAAATAGCAGTTAACTTGGTTTTATGTCGGAGTATAAAGTTTCTCCATCTTGACCCCGATTTAATCCTTCTAGCGTGATCGAATTACAGTTGCACAAGGGGAAACAAGATGATACGAAGCGATACAAATAGTACATTAGGGAACAATTATTCACAGAACAAAAATGAAAATACTAGTCTACCTAAGATCCCAACTATACCTTGCTAGCTTTACCCCAAAGTTCAAAAGGTAGAACCAAGACCACTCACTTTCCCTCCCCAAGTCCCAACCCTATTACTGAGTCAAAGTTCTAGTAAAAGATTGAGAAAAAAAGAGTTGGAATTTCACCTATCAATACCAAAATACTAGGAGCACCTCCAAGCTTCACCGTAAAGAGGAAGAAACCTCAAACCACTTACACCTAAAGTTTCGATCAAAGCCTAATGATCCTTTGCGCATATGCCGCCATCCCAAGTTAATATATTTCCCGCTCACAATCCCGAAACTAAGGAACTGTAATCTATAGGTTACATTGCTAACCGAGTTCTACACGCCAATGTGAATTTCATCCATATATCCATCACCAATTTTTGGGGTCCAAAGACTATTACCAGTATTTCAATATTTTATGGGCACCATTCATCATAGGTTCCATCCTCTATGGTCCAAATGAAGATATCACCCTAACCTAAACCAAAGCGATGATAAAGCCAAATTGCAAATCTGATCAGAATCCAAGAGATTACCCAAGAGACATGGATGGGAACCAAGGAGTGTTATGACAAATTAGTAAACAAAAGTAAGTAGTCACTAGACCTAGGAACAATCTCCTTCCCTTCACACCATGACCTCTTCTCATCCTCTCTACCCGTAAAATAGTTGGATGGAAGCGTATTACAAAGATCACACAAATAATAAGCAAATTCACTAACCGATCATCTCACCTCTCACCACACAAATCCTCTACAAGGTCTAAACTAAGACCCCCAATGATATGACTTCAACCATCTGTTTCAATGAACATAGACATAAACTGTTTGATATCGATTTCTGTCTTTTTATAAGGAAAATCAGGACTCATTATGTCCTCTAGTTGGTTTGCCAAAACAAACAACGATTAGGGAAAAAGCACAGAATAGAGACTTACAGTCGGGTGACACGATTATCAGAATCACAAGTGACATGAAACCAAGTACAAGGATCAACAAGGGTCGGATCCCAGCTCTGCAACACATTCCCTGGATCCTTCACAGCCCTTCTCAAAGCATACAAAGCATCACCTGCCCAAACACCACAACATTATTCATCCCATATTTCAAAACAAAACCCAAATAACCAATTTTAAGCCAAACCACACAAACCCCATTTCAGTTTACCTTCTTTGTTAGACTCCGAGGGAGAAATAGACGAAGCTGTGATGAAAGCAAGGAGATAGAACACTGCCCACATCGCCATTGATGAAACAAAACCAAAACCCTTGATAGGGTTTGCTAATTTGAATAAGTGGCCAAGTGGGTTTGTGTAGTCGACAGAGGGTTTTCAGGGTGTTGGTGAAATGGAACAAACAAGGACTGATGGGACTGGCGAGGATCAGAGAAGGAGGGGATGCTCTGACAGTGTTCGGGTTGTGTGTTTAGGGGAAGTTATTCTGATATGTCTTTTCCTGTTCTTGTCCCCAACGATGAGCCAACCCTTGCTTTATGGTCTTTATAAATGGAGTATAGGGACCGGTTATGGCAGAGTATGGACTCTTGGAAAAGATAAAAGTAGGGGCACTGAGACTTGCAACGATTATGGCTGTTCAATGGGTTGGGTCGGGTTGGATCACGGACAGTTACATCTAGACAATAAAGTTTTTATTTGGTAAAATTTTAAAAAATAACAACAAATCATGTGAGATTTGTGAAATGTGACCAATAAAAAATAATGGTTTTAATCAACGATGATAAGTTGATTGTTGTTATGTTTTTGTGGGTTTGTCTGATGGATTCTTGTCATGAAATCGGGGTAAATTGACCCTTCTCTTTGAAGCGGTCGGTCCAAAGAAGTATATGCAACAAGTTCTTGAGCATGCCAAACACCCAAAAACCACTTTTAAGAAGCCTAAACTACAAATATGGGTACCAATTCCATTCATTCTTTGTATAAGCACACACAGTCTCGCCCGTACTATAAGGATAGCAAAATTATAGCCTCCTATGTACAAATAATGCTACCAAATGTTTGACCTCTCTTGACCGCATGCGTATTGGAGACCTATCATTCACTTCACTCAGGATTCGGCTTGTAATTATTTTGAATCAAGTACAAATCTCCAATTCTCAGTTTCTCCACTTCATTGACTAGCAGCCTCGTTGGCCTGGCTGGGATGAGAGTATGAGACTATAGACTACTCCTGCAGAGCTCTAAAGTCCTTCAAATTACAACATATTCGGGTTTTACACTGAGTTGTGATTAGATCCTTGGTACAAATTGGACAAGGTCCATCGTTTGACTATTGTGGTCTAGTTGTCACGGACCGTTGAGATTGCTTATGAGCAAGTTGTCACGTTAATGAGATTGAAAGAACTCTAACTTAGCTGCATTCGGCACAATAACGAACACAGATATATAGAATGGTACATGACACAAAGCTGAGAGTAATGTCTTCTCAAGTATAGGATCCGAAACCATAAATCAAAGACATACAAATAACAATGGAGAGCAACCAGGGTCGGTCACTCGTAATATGCTTTATTCATCATCAATCATAAATATATATACAATACATGGCTGCCACATTGAACACTTAAAATAAGCATATATATACTCGACCCGTGGCAAATCTGAAACAAAGTATCACTTAACCTGTCCAGTTATATACAAAATTCACAGCGTGGTTGCATCAGAAAATGCAGGAAGCCGATTCTCATCAGGGGCTAGCTGAACTAGAAGAAAATTCAGACGCCCTGTATCCTGACAGACCATCAAGGATATTGTGCAGCGCTTTCTCGTAATTGACAAAACCCATCAGCCAAAATGAATGACCATCCACTGTTACCATCTCAATGAACCTCTCCTGTGGGTTTTCGTTATTTGTCACAGGGTTCACACTGCTCATTTTCTCCCATGGTATCATCACCTGCATTTTAAAAGTCGTACATAGACCGGGTTATTGTCCTCTACGACCAGGGATTGAAGGGACTCATCCATAGAAATTAAAACATTATCTTGACGAATACTTGAAGTTAGAAGGCGTGTTTAAGCCTAAGGTGAATGTATCACACCCAACCAGGGACTGAAGTTTTCAGTACCTACACTAAAACAACACCTTTAAGGCACATACTGGAAAACAAAGTTGCAATGATACATTCGTCCACAGCATACCTGATAATTGCACCAAGCCTCCTGGCCTGATGGATCTGCAATAGACAAAGGACTGTCACTATGGAAACCGATCCTAACAGTCGACAGGTACAGGGTTCCGGCCACAGGACCTGCCGTGGCAGACAGATAACAAGAGAATGTCTTCCTAAGCTTCTCGTTCGGCTCTGTAGCCAAATTCTGTTTGAATATAGAACGAAATCCACCTTTTGACACCGCCTTGGCTGCCAACTTAACCTGTCCACATGCAGCTTTTGACTCTGAAGGCCCCGTTTGTCAAGTGTGTGATCCAAATTCTTGGATGAGCTGTTACGATTAAATCTCACCTAGATTATTTTTTTGTGATGTTCTATAAATACTTATTATTCTCAAATTTTTGCTAGACACTCAGATATTGAGAATACACAGAATTAAAGCGTATTAGAGATAAACACAATTCAGACGTAGGATTAGAGCGATTTGTAACTCTACTTCTTCATAGTAGATTGGTTGTCGACCGCTGTGAGTTTTTCTTCGTTTGAAAGTTTTTCCATGTAAATCTGACGTTCGTTTCTCTTTGTTTTGTTTTTTTTATTATGCAGCGATCCTATCACCGTTTACACTGCAAAACTCACAGTTAAAGTCAAAGCAATAGATGATCAACTTATAAAAAGTACTTAGAATTGAATTGTGACCCATGGTTATGCCGAACGTTCTGGGATGCATAAGAAGCCTTCCTAGTCCAGGAACTGAACATGTTGCTCATGCACTTTAAGGGGCTACTGATAGTCGACTTTTTCACTGGCGTACAGACAATGTAAGGATGATCCAATAGGCTGGTCTTCTGGTTGTCGGGGACGCTAGCTCTTGGGTCTGCTGGCGGGGGGATCACGTTTTTCTCCTTCTCCTTGTTACGGTGATGATTGTGGTTCCTTGTTGCTGGCTAACGGTTGAGTCTCTTAGGATTTGTGGTTATTGTGATCATGACTCATTGTTGATTATGTGAAGAGAAAAGACTACTGCAGAAGTTCTTCATGGCTAGATGTAGTGGATTGGTTAGGGAACGGATCGACTTAAGGCCAAAAAGGCTACATTGAGACAAAGAGAAAGTAACGATTTGGATGACGAGCGCCTTTGATATAGACATTTTACAAAATCGATAATCGTTTGATTTGCGTTCGAGGTGCATTAGATGATGGATCAACCTAGTTGGAGCTAAGGTTTGATGATGCTTGAATTTAGCATATACTATCACAACAGGATGTTTCTTTCCTTATCTTCTGTGTTCCTTAGCGAGCTAGATTCGACAAGCGTCACTGTTCGAGGAGGCTTACCATTTCGCCATGGATAGGAAGAACATTCTAATTTACTCTGGTAAAATCTGAGACTATCTTTGCCCTTTCTAAGATCACTGCTTATTTATGTTTTTTCATTAGTTCTATCATGCTAAATTCTAGTACTACATAACTACCTATACAATGCAATGAAGCATCTTATCGTAATGGAGTGAAATGAAGTGAAACGATCCATCCATTATGATCATTGGTTCGACACAATGAGACTGGTTTTATTCAAACGGGACATATATCATTTCTTTCAGTAGAAAGGCATACCGTGTAACCAGACATTGCAAGTAATTACATGCGAAGTTGAATTGGTCGTTCAACGTGGGAGAAAGAATTGTTCTTGAAATAAACATGGGACCAAAAATAGAAGACAAATTGATCACAAGTTCAACGACAGAACTAATATAACACTAGTCTAACATTAACCAAAGTCTTATCTGTCAACCCTAGCTAGCTCAACATATTACTCGTTTTGGATGACATAATATAACATCAGAAATAGCATACGGAATCTTTCGTCACCCATATGCAACCTAATCAACCAGTCAATTACTTTTGTGCCAAGTTGTTGCTGCTTCCGTCCCATAATGATCGCAACACTGTGAATTTTGTTATTGTCGAGAAAAAGTTTGGTCTATATCACGGTACAATCAAACTTGATTTTTTGCATATTTATCGTGAAATATAAAAGATTATTTAAACAACATATGTTAATCATATATATTATGAAACGATCAAACGTTATTTGATATGATATGGCACGAGAATTCGTAAAATCAATACGTTTTGAATGAAGAAACATATGCATATGAATCTTGAGACAAAATGAGTATTAAGAGATTTTCCTCAAATTGATCGAGGATATTACCATCATATCAGGTGTTTTTCATGTGCCAAACGTTAGGAACAACCTATGAATTCCAGAAGTTTCTCTTTGGCACAAACCAGCTATTCATAAGTCGAGAATTTCGCGAAATCAATAACTAAAAATTACTAAAAGATTAATAAGAATAAAACAGATCAAAATGTGTGATTAAAGTGGAGGAGCACAACAGCAGGTAGTTGTACGGAAATCAAATTTTGCAACTTATGCTGATTTCCAGGAAACAGCACAGAAGACGTGATATTTTCACCAAAAACAAATTCCTCATTACTTTCTCTCATTTTTCTCGTGTTCCTTTTTTTCCTCTGCCTCACCCTTTTCCCACTGCATGATATTTACTCGTGTTATATTTACTCCTCATGATATTGTTCCTTTTCTCCTCAAATATATATAACATGAATCCTACCTTCTTCCAACCCACATAAACAAAGTTCCCAGAATCAGAAACAGAAAGCTGAAACCACGAGATGTCGAGATCAATGGAGGAGTTGGATTTCTTCGGCATGGAGAAAGAACGGACTACAAACCATGCCGGTGTTGTGAACTTTCGAGGTGTGTTTGAGATGTTCTGTTGATTGAATGCTCCAACAGAACAAGAAGTTCTAGATATGTCTCGATTTATTGATCAGGTTGTTGGTTTCGTGCATTGATTTAGAGTGTTTTGTGTTTAGAGATATCGAGGATCAACCCTGAAGTGCTTAGGAGAGTCATTGCCAGAGGATCCACAGCATCTGCTTTCAAGCCTTTCATGAATTCATCTACGGCTCCAGCCACTCCTATCACGCCTCAGTCGACCTCTACATTGTTTTCAAACTCGCCCGATCACAATCCCGTTTCCAGGTACTCATACGATATATATCTCGGCATATTCATTTCAGTTTGCCCCTTGTGATGCAATTTAAGTACGTACATAGGCATCAGACCTAAGATCAATCGATAACCCGAGCACATCACTAATGCCCTGATCATACCTAAACCAATTGTTAATAGAAGAAGTGGTTCATAAACTATCTTGCCTCGGTACAATTGTCGGTTTTCCTCGAATAAATCCCATGAATGTATATTGCATATGTTTCCCTTCACGTCATTTTGTTTATGTGCTTGTTGTTTATTGAGTTTCTGTGGTGGTATTCTGCAGGAATGATATGGAGACTGCTCCGATGACAGTATTCTACGATGGTGTGGTTCGTATTTATGATCTCCCTCGACACAGGGTACTGAATTATTTTCTCAATCATAAAAACATCAGTGCCATAAACTAATCTTCAACTTCATAATGCATCATTTGTTGTATAGTCGATCAAAATTTCGTTCCTATGGTTGGTCACATGTGCAAATTAGCATGCAACTGGTTTGTTCTGTCTTGATCTATTGCCGCTATCATTCATAAATCACATTATCAATGATATGTATATACAGGCTCAAGCTATTGTGAAGATCGCCGCCGAAGCAAGCTCCAAAAATGGTTTGCCAAAGATTACTCGCGACGCACCCCATGGAGGTATATCAACTCCTGCATCGTATTGATATTTATTCGAAACTGCAAAGCTAGATTCTAACCATACTGCTCTAAACTCTTGTGCATTCAGATATGCCAATCGCCCGAAGGAAGTCGCTGCAGAGGTTTTTGGAGAAGCGCAAAGAGAGGTACTGCTTCCCTTGGCACTTCTCTCCCGAACTTCATATCCGCGCTCATAACTAGTAAACGATATTTAGAAGAAGCATGTTCTGAGCTCATCAAATAATTAACACGGAGTTGAAATTTTTCATTGCAGGCTGATTGCAGTTTCTCCTTATTGTTATGGAACCGGTTCAACCAGCGACCTGGCGTATTAGATTCCTCGTGCTTTTGGCCGAGCTAGTCCTGGCATGAATAACAAGAGATTTCCTAGCTAGTTTCCGATAGTTGAAGATGCAAAATAAGAGAGAACGGACCGACAACCATTGACCATTATGATGTTGATCGAAGTCTTGTCCTCTCGGCCCCCAAGGAGATGTTGGGCATGGCATGCATTTGTTCTTTGTTCTAATGTTTGATTGTTGATATATTCTTGATCACAAGTCAAGGCTAAGATGCCTTGATTGAGATCACTTTCAGCCTTTGATCCCAGCTAGATCTATGTTGGCTAGTTTCATTTGATTCTTTCATTGATTATTCTATTGACTTGTGGATTTGAGTACATGATTTTATGTTTGTCTTGTAATTTCTCTTATAATTTTCTTTCTGGCAAGATAGTTTCTTCTATTCATTCAATAAATATCGGTTGGACCTCGGCCTTCTTTTTGACAAAAAAAGAAAAAGTATAAAATATCATTATTGTGTTTTCAGAAAAAATGACAATCAATAGAAAAATGTGAAACAAAAGAAGCCATCCAATCAATTGCACTATTGCCTTCCCTCTATATGGGCGGGACACGAACTTCTCATTCCTTACATAGCAGCTGACAACACCAACAAATAAGTTGATATTACGGGTGTGACCTTGATGGGAGTTGTTACAATAATATCGTAGCAGCCAACGAGTCCTCAAAATGAGAAATTTCAAATAAAACTTTGATCTTCTTGCAATGGTGAAACTTTGTGTAGTCAAATATGCACAAAAGTGATGCATTTTGGGAGAAGAGACAACTCCTGCATGCGGATTACATGATTCAATTGATTACCACAAAATATATTAGTCCTTTCATTCCAAAATGATGGCAACATTTTAATCTGAATCGAATGTCGATATAAAGTTTGACACGCATATAACGACGATCAAATATATTTTTTTTATAAATTTATCGTAAAATATCAATGATTATGTAAGTTACGTATTTCAACCTAATACATGTTGCGGAATGATGAGACGTGATTTGCTATAAAACGAGACTTATATTCATATGTATAAAATAATACAAAATAAATATATATTGTAATTATTATGGAACAGATAAAATACATTACTACTAAGTATTTATATCAGAAACAAGTATCCATATAGATTGATAATATTCCTTCCAAAAAATAATATCTTTGAATAATATGACGATGTAATGCTCAGAGAATGATTTTGACATGATATCAATGTTTTAAGGAAAAGGCAAAAGGATTATATGATGTTAAAGATTAATACATGATAAATCTTAAATGATTTGAGAATTTAACAAACATTTTTTTAAAAAATTTTATTATTATTAAATATATTTTAATAATAGACAATTTATATATTATTAACAATAATTTTTTTTTTTGTAACTCATCCTCGTCTCCTTAATTCATTTTCGCCGCGTCACATCTTTTCTAGGGTTTACGAATCACCGATCTCCGATTTCTCGTTCCTTTTGCAGGTCCGATGAAGATGAATCGAATTGGCTCTCCGCTGATTCGATTGGCGAGGCGAGGTTACTGCTTCTCGGGGGCGGCGGGGAGTGAGGAGAAGATCGTGGCGTCGGTGCTTTTCGAGCGGCTTCCTGTTGTCGTTCCCAAGATCGATCCCGTTGTTTACGCTTTCCAGGAATTCTCGTAAGTGAATTGTGGTGAAGGTTTCTTTCTTCGCAATTATGTGTTGTTGTTGTGCCATCTGGTGTGTCTGGCTTGTGTATTTGGTGTTAATGTCTTTGTAGATGTTGAGAGATTTGTAACTGGAGAACTAGAGATTTGATTTTGAGGGGCAATGAAGGAGACTTGATTCACGAAAACCGAAATGGGAGAAAAATGTGGTGCTTGTGGTTTGATCATTTGATGGTAGCGAAGGGTGAATTAGGATGTTCATCTCTTGATTTGTGATCGATTGTGTGAAGCCATATTGCCGAGGATGCTTTCTTGAAGCCGTATACTCTCTTGTTGCTCGAGCATGGATGTGCAAGGAAGTTGGAATTGGAAAGGCATCACCGTTATACGGAGTTAGATATGCTAGTGCCTGGTTATCCATGTTCCATTATTTTGGGTCAAGTCATTTGGTTCTTGTGAAGTGAAGGAAAACTTTAGTAATGCTTCACTTGGTTCCAGAAATGTGCACATCTAAATGCTGAAGCATATTGCACTCATGGCGTGGGCAATATTAGACTACCAGTATCAGATATTAAAGCATTGAACTTTGTGTATGATTTTAAGATGATGTTGCAAGCCTTGATGATGCTTCGAGGAGTGTAATTCTATCTGGGAGCTCACCTTCAACTATGTAAGCAAATGAGGAACAAAAGCTAGAGGTGACTTAGTGCTTAATTTGAAGATTTCTCCCTCCCTCCCTCAACCTTTGATGGGAGTAATATTATGAAGGCACAATACGCACCCATTAGGAAAGAAAACATGAAGCCTAGGCTGTACTTGCAGTGATGTGCACCAGTGAAGCGAAGGCATAGAACGGAAAATTTTTCAGGTCTTTGGTTTTTTCATCACTGCCAACCAAGTCTTGAAATAAATCCGGGGCCTATTCATTTTATCTTTTTTGTCTTAGTCCCTTGGCCAATTATAGTGGTTACCCTGATTTCTTACCATGCCAATAGTAATACCATATGAACGTCATCGGTGCATTGTTTTGAGTTTGGTGTTCTTCACTGCATCTGATGCGGTGCTTGTTGCTCAACTTCATTCCATTCATCCATTTTTTATTGGTTGTTTTAGGTTTCGATGGCAGCAACAATATCGAAGGGCATATCCTGAAGAGTTTCATAAAAAGCACGAGCCCAGGTAAATAGCAGTGAGCCCATAACTGAGTTTCTCTAGCCATTGATTATTATATTATATTGAACTTTGTTTTGTTCCTGATCTATCCTTGTATTGTTTTTTCTGTATTGGAAGTTTATGACATCCTTGTTGCTTTGTTGTCATTGAATGCTGTCAGCTGAGACTTTTATTCTACTTTGAATTCTGTTAGTGAAAGCTACTCTTTATGATAAATGAGCGTAATGATTGGAAGGAGAATTTGAATTTGATACTTGCTCGTTTTAGTAAAGTTTGTTTGTATTTGCACTTTTTTTTTGTTCCCTATGGATTCAAATTATTTTGATTTCTGCAGTCAGAGGTAGCATTGTGGAAGGCTTGGCTGAGCGACCAAACTTTAAAGTAGTTATTGTACATTTGTACATCTGTAAAAGGACTAGTTTCTTGTTGTAGCATTGCAGCACTACTAATAACTGTTTACTCTTTGTTAGCTTTTGTTATTCATGCCCTTTCTGTTTGGACTTTGGAGATGATGGCCCATCTTTCTCGTGATTGATTGAAAATTGCTTTTGTTGACTCTAGCATATAAGCTTCAGACAGTAATATCCAATGGATTCACGATTTTGCTTCTGCGTGCAGGGGTAAGGGTGATTACCAAATTGATTATGTACCGGCTTCACGTATTACAGAGGCAGACAAGACTAATGACAGAAGGTAGTCCCTTTTCCCCCTCAATTTCCTGATTGTAGCAAAGTAGTGGTATTGTTGGCAGTGCATATAATCTTTTTTGTATCAGCATTGTGCCATTATCGTACTTAGATGTTGAAAAAACTGCCTTGGTAAAGGAATTCATTTTGTGCTTCAAAGTTAAAATCTACATTGTCAAATACTAGTATCCGAGCAGCGAGGGATGTTTGTCTCTCGCAAACCATTAAGCAGGACTGCGGGAGACAATTAGAGAGAACTAATGCATCCCCATATTATTTCTAAGGTCACTGCAGAGGGCTCTTGACAGTAGGCTTTATCTTCTCCTTCATGGACCTGCATATGGAGCTCCAGATGGGAAGCCTGTATGGCACTTTCCGGAAAAAATTTATGGAACTGAAGAAACATTGCGCAAGGTAATACATTTATATTATTATTCCTTGTGCCCGTTTGCTTCACAAGCTACTTGGTTTAATTTGTGTTTACATGTAGTGTGCAGAATCTGCTCTAGAATCAATACTTGGTGACCTTTCTCACACATACTTTGTTGGAAATGCTCCTATGGGTCATATGGTTTTTCAGCCTTCCGACAGTGCTCCTGACTTCCCTCCTTTTAAGGTATGTCTGCAATCCCTTTCTCCGACAAACTAAAAACAAAACTACTACCTCCGTCCCAAAATATAGCGAACGGTTTGATTCGTTCAACAGACTTATGTGTGCGTTGAATTTTTGTGGGATTTGATGAAAAAAGAATATTTTTGTTATGATAATTGTGTGTAAGTGAGGTTTAAGGAAGATGAGAAAAAATGAGATTGTGAGTGTAATAGTGATTTATTTTGGTGTTTCTATGTGAAAAAGTTATTAAATATGATTTGTTGATTATATTTTGGGATGATCGGAATAAAAAAAAATGTGATTTATAATATGGGACGGAGAGAGTACTTGAAAAGAGTGGCTTGAAAATTAGAAGACGTAAAACTAGGGTGGCATGATTGTGTCTTTGATTCTAAACCTTGGGTTTTGGGAGGACTATGAGATGAAAATTGGCGTTTATTTTATTTCTATTTTATTTTTTTTAATGAAAAGGGGGTCGTGATTGTGGAAACAGCTCTTGGTTTGCAGTGTGAGGATGGTTTGTTACAGGCTTGTTGAGATTATACTATTTTCATATAACCCATTTCATTCTCAATTTTGGCAGAGGTTCTTCTTCAAGTCTCAAGTGATAGCTACGAACAAGTTCAACATCAGCAATTGTGCCGATTGTGTTTGGGTGACAAAGGATGAGTTGATCGAGTTTTTCCCTGAGCAAGCTGAATTTTTTAACCAGATGATCGTTAGCTGACTGCACCGATATGATGGTCTCGAGGTGAAAAGGTTTGCTTTGGGAACAAAGCCTCACAGACCTTTGGTAGCCCTGAAACAGATGCAGCTTGTTGCCATGATTAGCCCTTTGGGAAGCTTGAATTGCAGATGCTGTGATGGTTTCGTGAAGGTAGGCATCATGTTTATTTTGAGCGGAGCACCATCTGCAGCTGCTGATCATTGTCACGGCAGTTTTGGTTACCATAAGAGGAAGCTTGGCCCGATTCTTGAGTTTCGAATTCCCCTGAATTGTTACGTGTAAAGCTATATTGTTTGTATTTGGATGGAGTTTGATGGTATTTGAGGTTGTAGAAGTTGTAATAGAGACAACAGATCATTTCATCTCCGATTCTGAAGCCACATTGTGGCATCCGCATTTAACATTTTACCCAACATTGAGAAGGAACAGATGATCAAAGACCAGTTCCAAGCAGCCTGCTAAGAGCACTCGTCGCAATGTCTCTAAATAAATCTTTATCCTTTACATATAGTAAGTTTTTCAAAAAAAAAAAGGTCATGTATCAGATTTTTTATATCCATCTTTACATGAGTTTTTATATTTTGTATTTTTTCTACAATTAGGGAATCAAAAATATATTCCCAAAATTTTGTATATTATTAAAATAATAGAAAAGTAATGTTTTTGTAATAAAGGATAGTTTATAAAATACAAAAAAAAATATAAATATTTACAAATTGATTTATTTTAACTAAAATAAAATAAAATATTATTATTATTTGGTAAAAAATTATTATACTGACATAAAACATGCTACAATATGTCGCTGCAGCTTCAGTAGCAAAACAGAAGAACATTGAGATAATTTTCAACTTGTTTCTGGTCTGATTTGATCTTCATTTCAGGTTTCATGGCCTTCCATCACAAGATACAGTGCTGTGTTCTAATCATAGACATTAGGAGCGCTCCTATTAGTTTCCAACAGCGTGAGTTATATGGTATTTCCATCGAGGATCAAATAACCAATGAATCCACCAAATGACAGCCTGAACTAGCGTTGATATATTCCTATCAAGTTACTAGAAGAGTTGATATAACAGGGATACAAGATGGGTTCCAGTAATCATGTTAGATGGACTCCGTTTGTTGTCGCATGGGTTCAATCGGCATACAAACCTTCAACCAACTAATCCACATCGATAGACAACTAATCATGCCAGACCTGTATCACACTTTCCTGTTAACTGTTCAAGTATAATAAAGCTCTGTTCAGCATACAACAGGATCAGCACACCTTGCAGCTCTTCCTGCAATATCCCTTCATCGAATCTGAGCCTACCATATACAGTGGGTTCTTCTTACACTCGCCAGCTGCAGCCCACTGAGCACAATTTGGATTCTCGTCAGCACATTCTCCCTGTTCAACAGGCTGAACTGGTTTATCGAAAGATTTAACGTGAATCCACTTGGTTGCAGACCACTTCTCGCCCTCAATCACAGGGCAGCTCCCATGTAGGCTGCTAGTGTCAGTGGTCGCATCCGGATGAAGACTAAAGAATAGCAATGCATCTCCCTTCCTGGGTTTGACTGCAATCCAATATGGAAACAATGTCAACAAAGCCGAAAAGGGAGTAGTACCGTTGCAAACTACTGTACGCTCTTCCCGGGTAACAGTTTCTGTTTGATGGTTTTGAGGTATTTATCACTCAACACGCAAGTTCATGATCTATTCCTGAAGGTATTCGATGAGACAGTAAAATTCCGTAGAGAGTTGTGAAAAAGAGAGCATCTCTGCCATTTTCGAATGCACCAAGCATGAAGATACTGATGAAATACTCCAGATCGTTATCGTTATCCCTTAAATCTTCACTACCAGGGAAAAATGAAAGTAATCAACTGCACTGACCTGCATAACCCTTCTTCGCACAGTCAGAAAAGCTGTCATCCTTTTCTTGTTTTAACTGAGAAATATAAGCAGTAGTTTAGATCTCAAAATGCCACTGAATACCTAAAAGATAGAATAGAATAAAAATTTTATGATGAATGTGATCACCTCGCCGCCCATTTTAACATCAGAACAGTGGCCACACGGTGGCCACCCAATTGTTGATTCACTTTATCATGAAAGTAGTCAAAATGTGGCTCATACATCTGACCATTTTCATAGTGGAGTATTTGCATGGCCTCGCCGTTTTCTGACAAGCAATATGAACATAAGACACACAAAAAATAGGCCAAAAGTGGAAGAGGAAATGTACTAGGAGTTTACTTAGAGAAAGAAATGGCCATGTTGCAATCCTTGCTTCAATTCTGGAAACTACATCATCCTTCAAATTCGAATGTGTTTATTTTAGAGTTCAAGTAAAGAGCAACGGTCACAAATGCACACTGAGTGAAGCTCTAAAACTAGTGAGATACATTGCACGACGGATGAAAAATGTAATGGGGAATTCCAGTTTAACAAAACTCAAAAAAAAAAAAAAAAAAAAAAGACTCTTGTTCAAAGACTGGGTATGAGAGGAGCAAAACATTTATATTCCCATATTCCAAGTTTTATCCTGGTTTTATGCTGAAAAATTCAGTCCCAGAAAGAAAGACTGATTCGACCTAGGAAAAGTTTTTCCAAAAATCATAGAGGCTAGGGAAAAGACATGAGGACAAAGTAATTAAAGCAGCGACATTCATCAAGGCTGGAAACACGATTGTGCAATCTTTACACCTAACAGCTTAGCTTCCAACCCACTAGAAAAAGACACCACATCATAGAATCCACTCGCTGAACTTAACATTAATGGGTAGAATCTAAGCATGGATGACGTTCAGAATCGCTTGACCCTAACATCCTATGTACTTCGGAAAGAGGAAGGCCAAGTGAGACACAAAAGAGGATTACATGCATAAATATTCAGACACAAACCCAAGAACCTCATGAGCAAGTTTTTCCCAGAATCATATATTAACATTTATCTCCGCGCTGCGAAGGACCTAGTGAATAGCGAGCATGTTGCTCAATCAACAATTAAGAATTCACCCAACGATTGCTGACAACAGAAATGTACCAAGTAATCATAGTAAAACCCAAGTGCAATGCAAATTATGCTACCTGACCCTTGCCGAGGAACATGCCCGAACTTGTCCAGACCGTACTCTCTATACTCTTTCCGGATTCATTATCCGCCACCATCGACTTCTCTAGCTTGTCCTTGGCCTATCAACAATCCCCAAACCCAACCACATCATGAAAATGATAACCAAATCAAAATCAAGGAATATTGTAAATAATGCAGATGAATTCAACCAGCTGAATGAGATGATCACACTCTTCCTTTGTCAGAAACTTCCTATAAATAAATGCCCTGAATAAACAATAAAGATAAGCTAACACTCAACCACAGCATACAATCGCTGGAGAATCCAACTCTACCGAAAAGTGAAACTCAGTGATCGATATCTTAACACGCTGCTACACGAATGCCTTTCTTGGCCCAGAACGCACTAGCTCAACACACAAGTGCACGTATAAAAAATGTCACGTTTTTACATGAACGCCCTCATTGAACCCCAACCTGGACAATACATCCACCCACCATATACGAAGTGCCAAAATCTACATTCGAACTCGTCACCAAAAACCACATGTCCCACTCCGATGCAGAAAATCAACCCCACCAAAAACTCAAACTCTCGAAAAACATCACATCATAAAAGCACAACCAATCCAACATTTCCACACACAAACCAAAACATAAAATTCGATACCTCGGATTCCACGAGCGCTAAGTGACACGAAAAGGATCCAATCGCAAATCATCGCTCTTCAACCTCAGCACTGATCCGTCGCTGCCCACATAATCAATCCACCCAAAAACCAAAACCCACAAGTCAAAATCCACGATTTCGATTCACAAAATCAAAAACAAAAACAACAATTGATCAATTAATTGATCAAATGGTGTTCGAGGGTTTACGGTTTCGATTTGTCGAGCAATCCGCAATGGGATTGGTTGATTGAGAGGGCGAGGAGGAGGAGGATGAAGAGGGGGAGGAATCGAAGCTCCATTGTTGGGCAATGTGGTCGATGTGGGGAGAGAGTTGACCATGGTGTGGGAATGGGAACGAGGAAGAGAGACCGAATCGGTGGGCTGGTAGCCTGCTACCGTGTGACTACTAGCTTTGATTCGGGCACTTTGAAACCGGTATTGGCATTTGTGGTACAGTGATATTCTCACCGTCTCTTTGCATCGTTTGTCGTACGGGGATGTTCCAATAAGATTTCAACGTTATTGATTTTCTTCGTCCGGGAAAAATATTTCTTTTCCCATATGAATTATTTTCTTTATTCTACAAAAAAAATCTAATAAATTGATTTTATACGTATAGTTATATAAAATTTGACATAAATGAAACGACGATCAGACGTAATTTTTATAAATTTATTATAAAATATCAATGATTGTGTAAATTACGCACTTCAACTTACGGGACGATCAGACATTATTTGATATAAAAACGACTTATATTTCACTTTTTCGGAACATTGAGTATTACGTATTGATCCGATACAAAAATTTATGTGAGTGTTCAATGTATATGGATTTTAGTGAAAAAACAGTATCTTTTTTATGATGATGGAGTTTACTGTAATAGTTGATACATAAATTTCATAGGTATATTATAATAAATAAGATTGATTTATTATTTATTCTTATTAAAATGTTATCAAAATAAAAAATACGATATTATATTGAAATGATCCAAATAAAAAATATAAAAAATTAAAAAGACGGATAAAATATAAAATTACTCTTTTTTTTATGTCATATATATCCTTCTATCACATTATCATTTTCTTTCCGCCTTTAACTCCTTTCGTTCAAAAATGTATTATTGATAAAATGATTAAAATTCAACTCATTCCCTATTTCTCTGTTGTGAAAATTATGGAAAAGTTTTTTCTTTAGAAATTCTTCATAAATGGGTGTAGGATCAACGTGTCTTGACATATTAAATGATAAAACAATAATTCTAATAAACACATTATAAATGAAAATATTATAAATCAATCTTGATTATCCATCTAAGTCGTTTGATTGTACTTCCTCCGTTCGATAAAATAAATAACATTATATATTTAAAATGTTTCATAATATATATAAAATATTATATTTAATAATTTTTTTAAATAAAAAACAAAACAATGATCACTTGCTACAATGACCTGATAAAATATAGGCAAAACTATCTTCATTTTAAAATATAAACAATGATTTGATCCGAAAAACGGATTAAACGGATTTATGTGCATGTAAAATTTGATGAAAAAAGAATATTTATTTGATGATAACAAAATTTACTGTAACAATTATAAAAAAAATAGTGAATATATTATAACATATGATGATTATTTTGATATTTTTTATATAAAAAAATTTATTAAATATGATATATTATATATATTATAAAACGATTCAATTAAATAAATATTATATATATTTTAAAATAAAGAAGCAATTGTTTTCTTTTTTTCATACCAAGCATATCTTGTGGTAGGACAATTACTCTGTTGCTTTTGATGTAATAGACGCTGAAGGGAAGTGTAAGATGTGGTAATGTTTTATGCAAGGATGTTGAAGTTCCGTTTATACGTGAATCCATCGTGTTGACGAAAAATAAATATATTAGACAAAAATAACAGGATTACTTGAATAAAATTATTAAATAAGATCAAATCCTACTCAAACTAACAAATGACATTTATCATATTTGATGCAATTTGATTGGGATATGGACAAGACCATCATTGTGCTGATAGAAAATATTGGGATATTTTTTATGGCTAAAAAAATTTAAAGATTTATTAATTAATTATCGTTTTTTAAAGTATTTTATAAGATTTTAAATGAATTTTTGATTTTGTTAAATGTATTATTTATGAGAATATTAGGACTCAGAAGCAGATATGCTTCGTCATGTTTTATTCATCTCAGAAGTATAGATATCCATATTATTTTTGGATATTACATGATTCCATTCTCTTTTCAAGCGAGACCCCGAAGTAACCGAACTCCATCTCATAATTTTTATCACATTTCACTTTACGTAATTTACAAAATTCATGTATAATTTATATTTTTATTAAATTTAGATTATAACGTAATAATCAAATTTATATGATTGTTTCTTTAAAGAATTATAATTTTCTTAAAACGAAGAAAATAGATATTAAAATAATAACCCCTAGACAAAATTTTCAATGTTCTTTTTTTCTCTTACAATGTTACGTATCTAAAAATCGGACTTGTTCGATCATTCATCAAGCAACCAAAATCCCTTTAGCCAATGCCCAAATTCAAAAACACTTATCCGTATTCAATTAGTAAGATACAAGTACGCCAACACATCACAAATCAATCGTGAAAGAACGAACACAAAAAGAAAAAGGAGAATCCATTCGAAGAAGGGGAAAAAATAATGTGGGTCGGATCCAGGCCCCCTAATCAGGGAGAAACTCAGAGGGGGCAGACATGATTACCCAAAATATTCAATGTTCGTGCACATTACCATGCTTCCTTCCTTTCCTAATTTTCCAGAGCATCGGCTTATTGTGCACAACAACATCAACCAACAATCACACAAACACCACCAAATCAAAACAAACACACGAAAAGAATCAGATCACCGTCAAAAAAGATTGAAAACTATTGTTAAAAACAATGCCAAAAATGATCTGATCTGAGCATCAGATTTAAAAAGCTCGAATTGGTTAATCCTCACGAAAATCGGCACAAATACGTGGTATCATCATCTGCTCGGATTAGATCAGTCAACAAACAAATATTGAAATCACAAAGATTTGAAAACAAAACATATGAGACGATAACCGACCGAAAGAAAGAGAGAGAAAGAAAAACTATGCCTCAGTATCCGGCGGCTGAGAGAGCGTGAAAACACACAGGTTCGATGTGTAATGGAATTTATATGCAAAGGGGATGAAGGTACTCTCTGCTACTCAACGTGAGCCCTAGTTGTACTTTGGTTTATTATTTTGGGCCATGGGCCTGAACGGACAAGTTCTGAGCCCATGTGAGTTGGGCTCGAACCCCAACAGATAACGTTATATCTTCGTAGGTACTTGGTTTATTACAACTTACAAGGATTGAAACTCAACTTCCTTTGACTTGGACTCGACTGGGTTTCAATCTCGAATCAATGACTTTAGTACGTTTCGCAGACTTTTTAAGCGTTTTTTTTTCAAAACTTGTTAGTTATGTGATGGGAAAAGTAAGAAGTGAACAAAGGCATATGGTGATGCTAGATAGGTTTTATGGAGCCTAAACTCAAGACATATGCGCACCACTTCTCTTTTCGATAAATAAACTTAACTGTATAAAGAGATATACTACATGTGACGTGAAGTTCTATATAGTTCAAATACAACATACTCTCTTATCAAAAAAAAAAAAAAAAAACACTCTGAGTTCTTGGAAGTTACATCTCTTTTTTATTATATATTTCTACCTTAGAAACAAACCTCGACTGATATTTGAAGTCCATCGCCAAGCATTTTTTTAAGGAGTTAGAGTTAATTCAATATTTTGATTTGAGAAACTTGAAAAGTATACTACAAAATATCTCAACCTATTGTTTCGAGAAAATCGCATCTTATAATATTTTATTCATCACATCCCAAAAATAATTACAACCTTTTTTATATAAAATATCTCAAATAAATTATAATCTTATTATATTTTTAAAAAAATTTACAAAAACATCGAAATATTTATCTTGTTGTTTATGTCACATCAATCAATCCTATTATTTATTTTCATTTATTTTTTTCCTCACTCATATAAATAAAAAATAAATTAATTTTTAAAATAAAAATCAATATACATACATATATATATATATATATATCAAATAAATTGATTATAATTTTTTTTTAGACGAAAATGTTAACATAGGAGAAGATATGGTCATTGGGCCATGTGATATAAGTCGACTGTTGGATAGAGAAAGTAGACTTATACACGCCGTGTACATATCTGCCAGCTAATCTCTGAGGTCACCCACCAACCGACCCACCATGACGAGACAAGACATCTCTCCACCCCATCCGGATCCCTCACGTTTACGGCCCAGATCCTCCTAAGCCCCACACCGCTGACATCACCTCCTTCCCATATCTCAATCTCACCGTTCATCTGACGTACCCTGTCACGTGACCGACCACTTGCATCGTCTCCGTCGACTTTCGCCTGCCGATATCATTCCCATTGCTCGCTCGCTCGCTGTTCTTCCCTCTTTTTTCCCCAAATTGAACGAAGCTGATAAAAACTAGGGCAAAGTTTGATCCAATCGACGATCTGATCATCAATTTGAAGACTAATTTCACAATTGATTCTCGAATTGAAAACGGTAACCCTAATTTGTAGTGAATCGGAGCTTTTTTCTTCTAGATCTGAATTCGTAGAAACCCTAGGAGCTCGATTAGAATGGGAGTTGACGGAAACGGAAAGGTGAATCTGGTCGAGGAAGGTGACATCTCGACGACGAAGACGACAGCGGCGGCGGGGAGAGATTCAGGTGGTGGTCGTGGTGGTGAGAGGAGGTATTGGATGAAGGATCTGTACAAGTACTATCCGCGGGGATATACTGCGACGCGAGGTTATAGTGCGGCGGGGCTGTATAATCTGGCGTGGGCGCAGGCGGTGCAGAACAAGCCTCTCAATGACGTGCTGGTGGATTTGAAACCCGAGGAGAAGACAACCGGTGGCGGTGATGGAGGGAGCGGGAGTGGTGGTGGAGATGAGGCGGCGGAGGTTGACTCTGAGAAGGAGGAAGGGGAGTTGGAGGATGGCGAGATCGATTTCGATGGGACTGAGAGTAAGGAGAGTGGTGCGATTGGTGGATTTGCGATTGATTTGGATGATGATGCGGAGTTTGAGAAGGAGGTGGAGTCGATTCGACAGGGTTTGGAGAAGGTGACTGTAGCTGAAGCGGAGAAGTAAGTGGAGAAGACAAACACGATTGTGTTATTTTGAATGATGTCAATGTGTTGGTTCATTTCGTTGGAGGTTTCTTGGGGTGTTTGCTTCTTGAGTTTCTTATTCCATCATGGTTCTTTGTTTAGGTCGTTCGAGATTGTATGTAACCGGTTAATATACGCCTTGGAGAGTTTGAGACATGTGGTTATGCACTCTTGGTTTCCTACAAAAGATGCGCTCATTCAGCAGGCCTTCGCTGCTCTTCAGTGTGTGTGTTCAGTAAGTGTGGATGAACTCTGCAATGTTCACCTTGTAGCTTGAGATGATCATCTTAGATGGCCTCGATTTGCTGAGTGTATGGTATGGTTGTCTGAAAAAACTCATTGTTGTCTTAGGTTTATGGTTCCACAAGCGTGGAACATCAAGTTCAGAACAAGGCCGCACTTTCGAGGTTTTCTTATCTTTAAACTTGGGCCATTGATAAGTTGATTGCATTTGTTTGTTCTTTGTTTCGATACTTAGATTTCTGTTGTTTGCATACAGACTGCTGTCGCATGTATTGAGTGTGAACCCTCCTTTCTTTACACCAGACCAGACGAAAGAGGTCGGTAGTTTCTTTCCGCCCGGCTAGCATCAATAATGAATCTGCATGGTTTGTGTGTGTGTGTGTGTGTGTTTAGACTGAGCTTGGTGTTGCAGGTTGAGGCAGTTATGATCTCTATCAGCCCTCCAACAGTTGCCCCTGAGAATACCGCTAGTGAAATGCAAGAGGAGATTCCGATAACAGATAAGACAATCATGACTGATTCAAATACAATTGCAGTCAATCATGGCCCTAATAATCACTTGGATGAAGCTGATCTAGGCCCGGACTATGAAATAGCAGATCAAAGAGCTGGGAGCTCGGTAACTGATGCTCTTGGACCTATCAGAACTTCCAACAGCAGACCTAGGTTTGGTGTCGGCCCGCTCTTGGATCTTCACAAAGCTTATGATGAAGACAGTCTCCCCTCACCTACAGAGAAATCCTCAGTGCCACAGGCATTCCGTACTGAAGATGTGGCACGAAAACCGGATTCAATACCTATGGGACTGTCAAATGGCGTAGATTTGGCCGTACATCCCTATGAAACTGATGCCCTAAGAGCTGTCTCTTCCTATCAGCAGAAATTTGCCAAGTCTACTTTCTCTTCCTATAATAGGCTACCGAGTCCTACTCCTTCCGAAGAAGGCAACAAAGGAGAAGCTGATGAGGCTGGTGAGGAGGTATCGAGTTCTTCAGCACCAGGCAGCATCAAAGCCTCTGCTCCTTACATTTCAGCATGGCCTGCCATATCTTCCTTTTCAATTATGAGCAGTCCAGTTGCCCCAGCAGTGGCTAAAAATATTAACTCTGAAATTATTTCTAGTGTCTCTAATCCCTCTCTTCGAGCTGCTCCAAAGAGCCGAGATCCAAGGCTCCGCTATATGAACCCTGATGTGGCAACTGGTCATTTACCTGTGGTGTCTACTTCTAGTTCTAAATTAGAGCCCCTTGCTGAACTCTTAAACTCAAAGAAGCACAAGATCACTGAAGTCCCTAACGTGGATGTTCCTGCTCAAAAGAAACAACGAAATGGCCCAGAGATTGTTCAGCTTCCTAGTTTTAAGAAAGAAACTGAAAGCTTCCCTGTAAGTAAAGGTATGGGAAACAGTGGCCTGGTGAGATCTGAGATGGTTAGTGGTATCCAGCAGGCAACCGTGACAAGAGACCCTAGGAGGTCAGCAATGGGCTACTTTGGGCCAGGATTAGGCAGCCCTAATGCTGGTGTGGGACTTAGCACGGTTGCTCAGCCAGCCAGTACCAGCACTGCCTCAACATCATTGCAAACTCTGCTGAGCAATCTAACAGGTAACCCAGCGGCCTTGATGAGTCTGCTGAGGGAGCGGAAGAAATCCACAGATCCTGCTACATCTCTGGTGCATCATCCTGTATCCAGCTCTTCCCCATCGATTCCTCCAGCTTCTGGTTCAGGACCTGTGCTTTCCCAAGCTGCTGTTACAGTGAGTATCATATAACATTCTGGATTTTGCCTTTTCCACACCTACCTGCGGGAGATTTGATAAGACAACCCAATAGATATTGGGGACACCGGGGCCTTTTTCTTTGCCAACATTGTAGTGAAGTTTTCTTGCCTAGGCTTAATTCATTTATGTCTTGCGCTTCGCCATATGATGACTCTGTTGCTAATCAGTGTTGTCATGGGCCACCGCCTACTCCGCCTGGGCCACGCTTTGGCGCCTGACTTGGGCAAAACGCCTAGGCCGTCCAAGCAATTGTTCTGGTCATGAAAACCATATGAATTTCAAAGCGAAACCTTATCTGCTATGACTCCTTTACCAATTCCACTGACGTACACCATTTTCGACATTTATTGATTTTTTATTTTTCCTTTTTTCTCAACAAATTTACTTGTCCACCCTTTTCTTAATCTGTATGTGTTGAGTTCTTCAGACAAAAAATCAAAGAAATCCCAAATGAAAGCAAAATTTGTATGGTTTCATGTCCTATTTCTATTATTTGTATGTTGTGTATGTGCATGCGAGATAAAGAATCATAAGATATGAAGATTATATACTATAATTACATATATGTTGTTTTCAACTTTTATGATTTAAATTAGTATTGTTATTTGATCTATGGTTTTTGTTTTAAAGATAAGTTCTGTCATATTTTCTTATTCTCATATAGTAATATGGTAACAAAATGTTTGTTTTATATGTAAATATTATCGATGATTTATTATAAGTTCTGCCTTAGGGGGTCTGACCGCCTTGCTTCGCCCGGGCTTTTTGATAACTGAGTTGCTAATACCGTTCCTTGATGCCAGAAAAAAGTTTCAAGTTTATAGAGTGCACTTTGTTTGGTACTAATCCGGTATGCTCAATCTGTAGGAGGATTCTACAAAAAGCCGCATGAAGCCTCGTGATCCTCGTCGAGTGCTTCAAAATAGTGTTGTTCAAATGACGGGAAACTCTGCTGTGGAGCATTCTGTGACAAATGAAGAATTAATGGGAACTGCCCAGGAAACCAGTATGACATTGCGTCAGCCAGCAGTTTTACCTGATATTACTAAGCCGTTTACAACGAGCCTGAAAAATATTGCTGACATTATGTCTGTGGCGCCAACATCCGTGTTTTCATCTGTGATTTCTCAGAGTCCTTTGCCTGAGGGAACAAAAGTAAGTCCTGATACTGCTCTCTCTGATGGAATGCCAAGTTCTATCAGACAAGAAGCTGTCAGTAGCTCGATTGAAGGTTCAAGTACTGCTCAACCACAGGGTATGTGGGGAGATGTTGAGCATCTATTTGATGGATATGACGATCAACAAAAAGCTACTATACAGGAAGAGAGAGCCAGGAGGATTGAACAACAGAAGCAAATGTTTTCTTCCAAGAAGTTATGCCTCGTGCTAGATTTAGACCACACCCTTCTTAACTCTGCAAAGGTAATTATCCAAAGAGTTTATTATTGTCAATCATGTTGTAACAATCTAGGGAAATTACAGTAGATAATCATCATTCTCGTGTTGTTTCATTCAGTTTTCCGAAGTTGACCAAGTTCATGACGAGATGTTGAGGAAGAAAGAGGAACAAGACCGTGAGAAAACACACAGGCACTTGTTTCGTTTTCCACATATGGGAATGTGGACTAAACTGAGGCCTGGAGTATGGAATTTTCTTGAGAAGGTGAACTGCAAACTTTTAATAGGAGTCTGGTCGTAGAATTATTCATTTCAGGAGAGTGATTTCAGTTTTCAAATCCTTTTTGTGTTTGCAGGCTAGTAAACTATATGAAATGCATCTTTACACCATGGGAAATAAACTATACGCTACAGAAATGGCCAAGCTTCTTGACCCAAAAGGTGTTTTATTTTCTGGTCGTGTTATTTCACGTGGTGATGATGGAGATCCTTTTGATGGTGATGAAAGGGTTCACAAGAGTAAGGATCTCGATGGTGTTCTGGGTTTGGAATCTGCAGTGGTGATCATAGATGATTCTGTTAGAGTTTGGCCACATAACAAGCTGAATTTGATAGTCGTGGAGAGGTAATTATGAAGTGTAAATAAGAAAGTGCACTTTATATCATGCTAAATATCAACTGGCCAGTTGACAAAAATCACAATTTTCACACCTTTTTGGTCTCTTGTATTATGGCATTACTTAAGCATGCATGATTTGTTTCCAAGACCTCCAACTTTCTAGTATATTTTTTTAATCCTATTTTTGCAGTCCTTTAATTGGTTACAGAGGCTGTATTTTGTAAATGGGGTCTTCCCCCTCTATGTGCTGACCCCTGTATTCTTGGGTTGCAGGTATACTTATTTTCCATGTAGTAGGCGCCAATTCGGGCTTCCTGGTCCTTCGCTTCTTGAGATTGACCATGATGAAAGGTCTGAAGATGGCACATTGGCATCCTCCTTGCAAGTGAGTATATCATCCTCTTTTTCAGCATTCTTCGGTTGTTAAACTGGAATCTGCAGTAATAACTTGTTATTTATTTCCTCAAAATAGGTGATAGAGAAACTACATCAGAGCTTCTTCTTCAACAAGTCCTTGGATGACGTGGATGTGAGAAGTATCTTGGCTGCTGAGCAGCGGAAGATCTTGGCTGGTTGCAAGATTGTCTTTAGCCGGGTAATCCCTGTTGGTGAAGCAAATCCTCACCTTCATCCTCTTTGGCAGACAGCTGAACAATTTGGTGCCGTATGTACAAATCAGATTGATGAACAGGTTACTCATGTAGTTGCCAATTCCCTTGGCACTGATAAGGTATGTTTTCTGTTAGATTCATGGGTTGTTTAGGTTTTATTCAGTTACGGCTTCCTAAAGCACTATTTGGTTAGTCTCTATTGCCCTGGAGCCCAATAGTACAAGTTCTGATACAGTTTTCAGAATCACCACCATGGCAGCACTGCCAACACTTTTGATACAGTTTTCCAGTTGTTTCTGATTACTTGCTGATCGTGCTGATCCGTGTCATGATTGGAGCAGGTGAATTGGGCTCTTTCAACTGGAAGACCTGTTGTGCACCCTGGATGGTAAGAGTTTCGTCCCTGTCGCCCTTCCTTTTTCTTTCCTTCGTTATTTTGATCAAAGGTTTTTTCTTATAAAATGCATTTGATGTCTTTTTGTCCTAATTAAACAGGGTGGAAGCTTCAGCCTTGCTTTATCGCAGGGCTAACGAACAAGACTTTGCAATCAAATCCTGAGAACTCTTTACTGTCCCTCAACCAATTAACCTAGTCGAACTTAAATCTCAACGTACTCCTTACTGGGCAAGTGCCACCACATCATAGTGAAGTGAGGTCCGAGGTCTCCATTCCTTGATACGCAGCCATTACCTGTGGATTGACCTGACCTGACCTGGGGATCAAGAGGTAGCTTCAAGGGCAACCTTTGTGTTAAGGAGTACGTTTAATCTGGTTCACGAGTGAGATATATACCCATAAGTTAAGCAAGTGGGAGATAGTATTCTTAGAGTGGTCATGGCCAAACCTTTGGGTAGTCATGGGATGGGATGATGTGATACCCGAATGATAATCAGGGTGAGTGTTGTTGGTGTATTCGGAGATATCGTGCTGTTCCGGTGAAGAGATGGGATGAGTGTTTACAACAGATACATGGGGATCTCTAAAGCTTAGGCCTGAAGGTTTGTTTTTCGAGGATCTGTTACACCAAATGATTTGGCTGACTTGTGGGGAAGCTCGTCGACCTGACCTATGGTGAGGATGACTATGATGCTGGGTGCTCATGGAACAATTGTTGGAAGATCCGACGCGTGATTCTTGGCGTAACTTCAAATTGGCCACCACCCTGCATACTACAATTGGCCTGATGACTCGGGTTTTAATGCGTCGACATGACCACTAATTATATTCTCAGTCCCTCTTTAACATTTGCCACCAACGCAATGTCCTCAATGGCAAGGCAAAAAATGATTTCCGGGCTACAAATTTCATAAGACAATGTCAAATCAAAAAAATTCTTGAAAGCTGATAATAGATGGAATCTGCGAAATACTTTCCTTTTATTGCGCTGTTTAAAAGAACACTGTTGACGCTTTTGGCCCATGATTCGGATCATCCTAGTGAAGGTGAACTCATCTAGAATTGAGATTTTCATTATTCCTCTCGTAATCGGACTAAAAGAAGTAACGATATGTGAAAAGTTTAAGAACTTTCATGTGTAACAGTAAGAACGATCTGCATTTTGATCATATTGGCAAAGCAGAGCCTGATGTGGTGTACATTGGTGTATGCAGCCTACCGATGTAAGGACCATACCTCTTTTTTCGTGAGACTAGTGAAGGAATCTGGCTTGCCTGTTGAGAAAGCTGATCAAGCTTTTGAAATTTTGTTTTTTGGAAAGATTTCCTCCAACGGCTCTTAAAAAAAGATTGCAATTTTGTTGCATGGGAGTGAGAGGTTTGGAGCGTGAAAATATCGTAATATTCATAAAAAAAAATGATAAGAATCTGATGCAAGATCTTCTAACATTTCGACATTTCGATGAAGCATATTGTTTGTTACGGGGAGCTAAGCTCTACAGGCATGTTTGGTTACATTATAAGCAATTTCAAACTGACTTTAAAAAAATAAAATTTTATAAACAATTTTGATCTGATTTCATCACACGTTATTCTTTTTTACGGTATAAATATTTATTTATTTTATCAAATAATTCAATTGACTTACAAAAAAAATCTTCTTCACAGCATAAGCATTCCATTTCGTGATCCTCACATACCTATATCCCTTAACTGTGACGAATTATTTTGTTTCGTTAGTGATTAATGATCCCAACTATCAAGTATAAAGATAATTAACCCGCCGAAAAAACAAGATTTTCAACAAACAAAAAACAGCAACCGGCTTGGTCGCCGACATCGCCGGCCGGCTGCGTCGCATTCAGTTCCACCCACCATTTCACCTCAACAACTCTCACATTCCCCCCATTCCCCTCTCACATTCCACCATGGATCGCCGGACCACCACCGACGCCGTCACCACGCTCCCACACTCGCGTCCCCACCACGCGCGGTCGAATTCGGCGTCGGGGGCGGCGATCTCGAATGTGAAGCGGACTCAGAACTTCGCCGCTAAGGCCGCCGCTCAGCGGCTCGCTCAGGTCATGGCTTCACAGGGAAGGACCGATGATGACGATGATGACGAGGACGAGGATGAAGGTGTTGGAGATCTAGGATTCTTGGGGGCGGCTGGTGGTGCGGCATTGTTGAGGAATGGCGGAGGAGGAGGAGGAGGAGTGAGGGCGGCGGGGGTGCCGGCGGCAGCGAGGATCGGGAGGGGATCTCATTCGCCTGTTGCTGCTGCGGTGAGTGTGTTTGTTTTGGATGAGTGATTTGGTTTTTGGTTTGTGAATTGGGAGTAGAGTGCGTCGTTTGATTTGCATTGTGCAATGAGTTTCGCTTCGAGTGGTGGAATCTACTGGATTTAGTTCTGATCGTCAAATTTGATAAGAGTACAACTTTCCTCTTTTGGTAGGGTTGTATACTATGGTCAAGGTTCAGTTGAAACGTTCAATGCAGGAATATGAGGTTCACATCTGAAACCGATTGGTAATCGGAGTAGAAGTATATGCTCATGTGTAGGTTTCTGATATGCCGCTCACCTCATTGGTTGAGGTTAGTCCAATGATGTCTTGATGGATCTGTGCTCCGATATCATGTAGTTACATACTTACGTGAGTTTTCAGGTTCTTATCTAAACCTAATCACAATAGGGGCAGAGGCCAATGGCGTATCGACATTGTTTGCAAGGTTTTCAATATTCGGAATATGGGAGTTCATTGAGATACTGCCTTGATTGACTCTTTTGAAATGAGTTCAAATTCTCTCCCTAATTGTCATCATTGTTGTGGTTTGTTGAAGTGAGTAAATGCTGATGGTATTTTGATTTTTTTCCAATTAGGTGGTTAGGAACAATGGAGAGGAAATTCGCTCGGTTGTTTCTTCACTGAATGGAAGATCAGCTGCTCCGAGTTATTCTGTGATAGCTGTGCCTCCGAGTGTGGCACCGTTGAGAACTCAGGCTTCCTTGCCGTCTCTTGATTCACCTACCAAGTTTCTGAAGGATAGAAGGTGAATGATCTGTGCATTTCCCTACCCTATTTATGTGCATTGAGTGATTCTCAGTGGCATCGACATCTCTTCTGGTAGAATTTAAATGAACTTGGCTGTAGTATTGCTGCAATGAACTTGGTATGATAATATTTATCATGATGCTAATATCCCCATTGAGTAAGGAAATGCACGAGAGAATCCTTGAATGCATTATGATTCTAGAGCATTACGGGCTCCAAAAAGTGTGTTTCCTAGAATAATTGACTGCATTCTATTTACAAATATGTGTTGTAAGTTCGATCCATCCTATAGATACAGGAGATTGAAATAGGTACAGATTGTAGAAAATGTTCAGCGGGTTAGTCGACTCTGGGGCATAAGTGTTGTTAGGAGGAGATAATTTTGATTTTTTAAAGCATTTTTTGGCTCTTCTTATAGAAATGAATTGGAGGGAAAAGAAGTTTAGGAGCTCTAAAAACAACAATGGTGAAAAAACATTGGGTTAAATTGAGACCAAACCCAAATTGAAATTCGGAAATGCATAAGGGAAGAAGGCAATGGAGGGAATCACTTGGTGGGAAATATCATTGAACTAGTTGTGTTTAGTAAGATGATATCTGATAAGTGGAGCAGTGATATCTCATAATTGTAGGCCTCATTATGAAGATCCGGAAAGATGGCACACAAGAAGTTGAGGCAGGAAACTATGCTGCTGAGGAAAACATATTGATTTAGTTAAATATAATGACGTTGATTTTTTATTTTATTTTTTCTATCTTCTGAGGTGTTTGCTTGAAGCAATTTAAGGAGAAAAAATAAAACTTGATCTGGAAGAAGAAATTATTTTGAAGACAGTCTCTTGGGAAAACGTATTGATTAAGTTAAATAAAATGATGCTGAAAATTGCTGTCTATCTTCGGAGGCATTTGTTTGAAGCAATTCAAGGAGCAAAAACTGGACTTGATCTGGAAGAAGACATTATTTTGAAGACAAACTCTTGACATTAGGAGAATTCTATGCAATGATATTGTCTACTGATAATTCAAGTTACAAAAGACACTTATATGTTGATTGTTAAACGCAGACGCAGTGAGGGACAAGAAATTGAAACCTCTCTGTCAAAGATAGACATGAACCAAGATTCTCACCGAGTAATTAATTTCATATAAGGTCAGGTTTTTTTATGCTAGTACGTTGACGTAGTGGGTGAGGAAAAGAAAGACAAGAATGCCAATTATAAGTTATAGCAGCTGTCAATGCTAAGTAAGAAGATAGGAGTAAATAAGTCACAGTTTTAGTGGAAGAATTTTTAAATAAAGAATTTATCTGGCAAGACAAAAACAATTGAAGGGATTAAGACGTGTTATGTGCATGATGGAATTTATACAATGGCATTTCAATCATCGCAGTTGAAGATACGATGTTAATCTACTATTAGAAACAATGCCATTAAAGAGAAGTTGAGGAGATTCTCTTAGATGTGCTGGCTTGATGGTGTAGAGCCAGGCGTACAAAGGACATATTGAGCTTATGATTAAGGGTGGCAGATTTTGAATCTTTTCCAAGGATTATAATGCAATCAGTGTTCAAAAAACTCAGAGAAAACGCTCTGTAAAACTCACATAGAATGCTGTCAGGGAGAATTACAAGTAGACAAAGCAATGTTCCCCTTATGGCGGGAGCAAGTGATTGAACAAGATTTAGTTTGTTCTAGGTTTTTCTCTTTTGTCTTCCGGGCTGCGGAAATGGTGAATGCAAGGAGGAGATTTGTCTTATTACTCAGAGGCATATGCTCCCCATTTCGCAAAAGCTGCAACTTCGATATAGTAGCCCACCTTTTCTTTTCTTTTTTGTTGCCAATTTAGCCCTGCGCGTACTCAGTGAAGTGAGCGCCAGTACTATCTAACAGATTTTCTGTCCTCAAAAATAGCTGATCGAATTCCATTTTTTCTAATGGTTGGCAGGTTTTTATCTGATCCAGGACAAGTAAATGGAAAAGAAGTTGGGGATCAGGCTGAAGCTTCTGCACTAAGGGATGAAGTATGTTTGTCTTTGTCTTCCATGTTAATCACTATTTCAAATCTGTCAAAACGAGAGATTCTCTCTACCACTCAAGAGTTTCTTTCAGGCTAACCATCAGTATTCTACAGCTTGACATTGTTCAGGAGGAGAATCAAATGATCATGGAGAAGGTTCGTCTGCTTTGTCAACTTTCATGTCGAGAATTAGGTGTTCTGTTTCATTCCCTTTGTTATACTTTTTGTCAATTTGTTCCCTGCTCAGCTAAGAGTTGAAGAGGAGAAGTGTAAAGAAGCTGAAGCTAGGGTCAAAGAGCTGGAGAAGCAGGTTTTCCCTCCTTGCACTCAAGGCTTGTGTGACAATTAATTAGAGTGCATACTTTGGTCATTACCGCCATTCTAGAGGCTATTTCTGCATGTGAATCATCATAGTTTTTAACTTAACTCATCATTACATTCTAATTTGTAGTCTATTCTCGTCTTGGTTTAGTCTTACTTTAGTTTTTTTTTTCTATTAGTACGCTGCTGTACTTCATTTCTAGAAATTGTCATGCCGCAGTAACTCTAAACTAAGCAAATCACTTTTTTAGGGGACTTTTCTTAAAATGTGATCTCATCATTTTTCTTTGCGTGTATGGAAATTTTGATTCCTTTTTTATTGGTTCTCCCACCTTTGCCTCAATCAGTGCAGTTTTCAGCTGTTTCAGGAGTGAAGATAGGATATAACTTATAAGGCTTCAAGCTCCTTCCCTTCTAGCCCCCTCTCATGAAAAAACCTGTTAAAAGATAGGAGATAACTGATAAGGTTTCAAACTCTTCAAAATCATCATGTCGTCTTATACAAGCTTTCTCACATTGTTAAAATTGCTGACATGGTGTACTTAATGAGTTGTGATTGTTAAGCCATGTAATAGAGCCCCTCTAGAGCATAATTTCTGCCTCATACTTGAGACATGAAATGATTATCATGCGTCTTCTTTTCCTTCCAATCTATGTATATATTATCACTGCAAAATCTGTGTCTTCTTTGACTTACTTTAAACGCGGTTAGCTGATAAGGAGTTCTTTTTATGCCTAAATTGCCTCTTCTTTGACACTTCAGGTTGCAGCTCTTGGGGAAGGAGTCTCACTGGAAGTGAAATTATTAAGCCGGTGTGGTTGCTTATTCTTAAGTCTTTTTTCATCTGTGTTTCTCATGTACTGGTAATAAACAGTCTTTTTGAACCCCTCGCAGAAAAGAAGCGGCATTGCGTCAAAGAGAGGTGATTCCAATGCTTTTCATTATGTTTGATTTGAACTCCGTCATGCTTATTTAATCACCTCTTGTTTTGTTGATATCCATTTTTTTAAGATTTAGTTTTGGTTTCTTAATATGTGTAGTTTGGTTTATGTATGTCGTTTGCTGTCTTGTAGTAGCATACTGTTACAGTAGGAAATAACTAAATCTTCTTGTCTGCTTGCGATCGCAGGCAGCGCTTAGAGATGCTAAGCAATCTAAAGATGGCATCGATGTTGAAATTACAGCCCTACGCTCTGAAGTGGAGGTGTAATATGCTCATACCAGCCTATACTTTGCATTTTCTTGTATTTGTTTTTATTATTCCTTTCTGGTCTCAGAGTTGCAGTATTTGGTGATATGTATATTGAGTTTGACAAACTTCCATCTTAATAATCAGAAAGCAAAACTTGAAGCGGAAGCAGCTGCTTTAGGGCTTGAACGAACCAAGTTTGAAGTTAAATCTCTCCACTCGATGACACAAAGGATGATTTTGAGTCAGAAAGAGATGGTTCGTGGTGGTGTCACTGTTTTCTTTTTGGTAGACCAAGGTGCCGTTATTTATTGTTCCGAACTATGACTATCTCACATTACCATGGCAGGAAGAAGTTGTTCTGAAAAGATGCTGGCTTGCTAGATATTGGGGCTTGGCTGCCCAGTACGGTAATATGCTTAACCATAATCATTTTTCAGCTATCACGTGAAAAACAAATTGCTCTCTGAACAGCCATATTATATAAGGCTTCTTTCTGATTCATGCTATTTGTTTCTTTTCATCTTTCATTCACAATGGGTATTAAGCCTTCTGGATTTACTCCTAGTGTAATAGTAGTTACTACTATTTATCTATTCTTTCCAAATAAGCCCTCAACTCCATTGTAGATAGCCTTTAGTTATAATATGTGTACATCTCATTCTATGCCTGATTGTTTTTATCAATTGTTATAAAGTGGCATCAGTGAATTGTAATGTTTGCACAAATATTAATAGTTCCTCGCACTTTTGGAAGGAGTATGTTATTGCTGAAATAATCAGAAATAGTAGCATAATCCCATTCAAAGAGTTGAATGGTCACCGTTCTGTTGCAAGAGAAGCACTACTTACGAAAGAAAACAATTTCTCGATATGCTTCCTTTTTTTATGCGGAGATTTTAGCAGTATTGTTTTATGTTTTATGTTTTATGTTGAATCCTCTGCTTGCGTCTCCTTTTTACAGATATCTGTGTTGATATCGCTGCTTCAAAGTATGAATACTGGTCATCTTTGGCGCCTCTTCCCTTCGAAGTTGTACTTTCTGCTGGTCAAAAAGCTAAAGAAGATGACTGGGATAAAGGTTAGCAATCACTCTTTCAAATCTCTCTTTTTTGGTTGCTGCTGGTGCTTGTCACCTGCTATGCAGCGGAACATGCAATTCGTTTCTCTAGAGTTTACCTCATTTGACAAGTTGTTTGGTTTGATACCTCGCAACAATAGCAGGTTATGAGGACCAAGAGCTTAGAAGTAGAGTTGTCCAAGACTTGAGTGACCTCCATGGAGATGGAAATATAGAGAGCATGCTTTCAGTGGAGATGGGGTTGAAAGAACTCGCTTTCTTGAAGGTATCTTTCAAGTCTTAAGCTATATTAGTTCTGCTTCTGAAGTTGGATATCTGTGTAGAAAATTGTTCCGTTTCTTAACTTTTTCTTCATCATGACATGTATGAGTTACATCCCATATGTCCTCTTGTACGCGGGTGTGCCCTAATTTGCAAGTATTTGTGTATATCCATATGAATCTAAAAGTTGAATGCTTTCAAGGTTGAAGAATCAGTTGCCTATGTATTGGCTCAGCAGAGGCGTCCCAACTCTACTAGAGCTTCTCTGTCAGGTGTACGCCATAAAATCAAGTTTCTTATTGCTTATCTTCTTTCGCCTGCTTAGTCTGGTATAATGTGGCTATTTTTTTTTTATTTAAAAGGGGGTAGTAGTATTTTTGCTTTTTGTAATCGGGTGATCGTGTGGCCTGATATAAGGTGCTGCTGACTAATGATCCGTAGCTTTCTTGTTCTCAGTTATCACATATGGCTGTAACGTTTTCAACATTTGAATGAGATTGAGAACTTACACTTGTTGTCTTCATTCATCTCGTGCAGATTATAAGTCACCAGGAGATCCAAAGTATATGGATGCCTTCGGTATGTTTGCTTCTCTTTGTGCGTTTAGCTTTGATTGAATAATTTCTGCTAGGTGCGCCATCCACATCAGGCACTTGGTAACCATGTGTAGATAATGATGAAAACCTGATGCCCACGGAGTAACCCATGATTTTCAAATAAGAAACCAGTAGAAGTAGGAATCTATTTGCTTCCTCTGTTTGTCCGACTATTGATTGATTGCAGACTTGTTGATGACATTATTTTCCTTCAGAATCATTGCTTTTAGTCGCGGCACTAACTCGTTACTTTTTCCTGCTTGCAGAGCTAAGCCCAGAGGAGTCTGAAGATGTTCTTTTCAAGGAGGTATAAGTTCACCATGTCCCTGTCTCACTCCACCCTTGATAGGAAAAAATGAGATAGAAAGAAAGAGGAACTGTTTGTACAGAAGAAACTTTGTTGTAGGTTTATAATATCAATGAGTTCATTAACACAAGTCATCTGGAGATATACTTAGTTAAAAATGATGAGGCCTGAGTCATTTCCTGATACAACGGTTCACTGCCTCGACCTACCTCAATTAGATATCTCCAGCAAGCTCAAAGCGGGGATGTCTCATTTTTTGAATGCATCAATGTTTCACACCTTTTCAACTGTCGTTTATGCTAGAACAACGATGTCAATGCTTTGTTCAACCAAATTTCTTTTGTTCGCCTCTAAGCAGGCATGGTTAACATATTACTGGAGAAGAGCTTATGCCTGCGGTATTGAGAAGGATATTGCAAAAGAAAGACTACAGTTTTGGATAAGTCGTTCCGGACAGGCGCCTACCTCCCACGATGCAGTTGATGGTAATCTTGGTTTCCTTTTATAATGTTGATACATTTCCATGGGCTATTTTTGTAGTAGTTTCTTTCTTTCTAGGTATTGTTCGTGTTGATATCATGTGACTCACTCTGAAATCTTGTCACTGTTGATGCTTCCTTGCAGTTGAACAGGGCTTGATGGAGTTGAGGAAATTAGGCGTTGAACGCAGACTCTGGGAAGGTTCTCGTGAGAGGGACGATGTATGATGTGAGCCGCATTATGTGAGACGAAGCTACATTCCTTCGGCAAAAAGTTCTACCCGGTTTCTTGCATCTGTCAACTTCCATTGAGATTTCCTCGCATCTTCCATTGTTTCGGAGCTGATCCAGGCTTATTAGTTTGTTCATAAACTAACTTGCAACGATTATTGTCTCTCTCGTGTTTACATTGTTGTAGCAACAATTATTGTGTGACAACTGCTCTTAGGCTTTGTTATGTGCAAAAAAGAGCCCTATGTGACAGATTGTCAACTGAAACTAAGAAAGAAAAATTCGAAACGAACAAAAAAGAGCCGGAGTTAAGCCAAAGCCTTGCACGATCATGGAGCAACGACGAGCAGTGCTTCTACATCAAATTCCATGTTCCTGAACTCCAAAGCCAGCACCGGCTTTGACAGCATCACCAGTAGACTCAGATGACTCCTAGTTCCCTCCAACTCTTCATACGCTGTATCAGCTGGACGTAAATTCCTGAGGTGAGGTGTCGGAGGAAGCTGCGTGGAAGATGGCCGTATATCAACAGGCTCCACTATTCGCACCCTACATAACATGGTTCCATAGATTTTAAGAATAATACTACATCCATCCCATATATCTTGCAACGGTTTGATTCGGATCGATTTTTTATATGTTTGTTGAATTTAATATATTGCAATGATTTTTCAACAATCTGTATAGAAATTCAGTTTTTTAATCATTAACGTATTAGATTTTCTATATCGATTTTTATATAGATTTAGATATTTTTAATTTATTGATTTTTCATAATATATTGAAATATTATATATTATTAATGAATGCTTTTTAAAATATTTTAGAATATAACAATATTTTATTTTGTTTTGTTTTACCTAAAATAATTTAATTTTTTAAATAATTGCACTTTTTCAAACAAAAATACTAATTTTGTATTATTTTATTGATATAAGTTATATAAGTAATAGAACTTTAATTCCTCAAATACAGAAAAAAAAATATAAGATATAAGGAATCATATAGGAATAGGGATAGGGATAGGATAGGGAATCTGCTGTGTAATCTATCTTTTTACAAATTTCCTGGGAACTATATAGGAAACTATTGCGAGTGCTCTTAGCAAATGCTAAATCCTTCTAGAAGGGTACTGATACTAATACTTTCCGAGCTGAATCAAATAAGAAGATGAAACGCAAAAAGAAGCAAACCTGCATTGCATCTGACATGAATATTTAAGAAGGCTGGGATTATCCTCCGTCCGACCGCTGCAAATTATTTTGAAGCAAGATTATTAAGACATCTGTCTATAATGACATACCCAAACAAGAGTGCGATCCCGGAGTACAGAAAAAAAGATGAAAGAGAATTAGATCTAGAACAATGAACTTGCAAAAAGTAAGAACTTACCTAAAGCTTGGTAGTGACATTTTCACCAAAGGCCCCATCCTAGTTCTGGAATGATCATCAGGAGCTGCGAAAATATTCGTGACCGTAATAAAATTCAAGACCATGTGACTCAATTAGACTTTCAATTCATACTAAAGGAAGGTTTCTGCTATTGGGGTTAATCTGCATCGGCTCTAAGCAAGAGGCTCTGTGCCAAGTCCGATCTTATGAATCTCAATTCTCATGTGATGACTATGTTTGGCGTTCGCCTGATCTTCTAAAATTTGCAGCCAGGTCTTGTCATCATAATCGAGTAATCAGGATCAAAACAAGTTGCCTAAGATTACGTTTCATGCTTCCAAATTCAAAAGCATCTAACCTGAGCTTATCATGTTGATGCTAAAGATATCTGCCGCGGATGAGTTACCAACTTCAGTCACCTGGGTTTGCGTTTGAGTTCTTCGAGAAAGTGATCCTGGTGACATTCCCAACTTGCTCAGAAAACTTCCTCTGGGATTATCCTTTCCTTTGATAGGCAATGCAGTTTGCTCTGGACAGCAGCCGAGCTATATATAAGAGAAAAATCCTCATCTTTAAAACTATGGTTTAAAAGAAATCTTGGTACCTTGGCTCGCTCAGTCTATTGACAAAAACAAGCTGACATCTTACTCCCGGCAGTTAACGCATCCCAGCAATCAAGATAGAGGTAAAATGGAAGTCGAAACAATAAAAAATTACTCAAAACTCTATATATTCACAAAGATTATACCCTATGGTCACAGTTAAAATGGGGTTTTATGGATCAAATGTCATATTTTCTATGACTCTTACTGTCCGACCGAGGTTTGAGGATTTTATCCTCTTCTCCATCAGTTCTCGAGCCTATTTGAGGGAAGGTTTTGTGTTTAGATAGATTTATCGACGTCGCTTCACTCTGTTCCTTATCTATAGGTACGACAACGGACAAGCAATCACTACCCACAGAGACAATCTCCAATATCAATAAAAGGACTCAGAATATTGAGAAAAAAAAAAAAGTTTTGCCAAATCAAGCTAGGAAGAAACAGATTGAGATGAGGGTCTTCGGAATGGAAACCATAATCATAGTCACAACATGCACAACAGTTCGTAAACGACCTGCACATTTGACAAGAGGGCATTCACTATCCTACTGTGTTATGCTAGAGATAAACCACCTTGCAATAAATCTCAAATTCTGAAAAGCACGCATAAAACTAGTAGTAAGAGGGTACTGCTCAAACCTCTGAGAAGCTAGCGACACGACTAGGAAGTCCTACATGCTGCAAAAACAAATACAATCACCACAAAGAATCAACATCTGGGTTTGATCAAATAGGAAATTCTGACATCTGGGTTCGATCGAATTCTGAAAGCGTCCTACCCACCTTCCGTCCATGACTCCATGCATCTAAACTGTTCACAAGAACCATGGCTGCCCATCTGTGTTTTTCCAAAACAAAGCAAAAGGAGAATCAAGCCATTGTTTCCAAAGGTTGACATAAAATGATAAAATCCGATAACGAACTTGTGTTCTAACATGATATGAAAGACAAGGAAGAGTCTTATTGTAAATGATTTAATAGCCTAGCAAGTATGAAAAACGATGAGAACAGATAAAACGTAAAGCATCGTTCCCACTGAGTTCCACTAAAGGGAACAAAAGAAAAGGTGATCCACCAACATCAAAATAAGATTAGATTAATCCTTATATATCAAAAGAGGGAAAAAAGATAGCTTATTCCTAATTCAAATTAAATTAAACGCAACTCTTGTAGGGCCTCCACAATCTGCCAACTTCCACTTTCCTTGGACATTGGTAAGTGATGAAAAAGCGACACATAAACCAAAACTATTATCTTTAGATTCTCAACCATGTATTGGCCTAAGATGCATGAGGTTGATCTGTTTGTGAGACAATCATGTAAGGTGAGTCTTGAGCACAAGCTTGAGAGTCTGGAGAAACAATCTCTCGCTGTGACGAATAACGCAGCATAAGGAACTATCCCATTAGACTATGCTAGCAGAACCTTTTGGAACTGCATTCATGCAAAGAGTGTGGCAAATGAACTTCTAAAAATTAGACAGTCACAGCGGAACTATTTAAAGAACTTCTCCTACCCCAAATTTTGGACTCCAGACTCAATGACAATAAGATCATTTCAGTAGAATGAATGCTTGTAGAATTTTGCATGTAAAAACAGGAGGATGAAAGGAGAGGGACATACGCACAGGATGTCGGTGGATTCCATACAAGCCCTGCAATCACCACTAGCTGAAAACAAATAAACCATGCCATTTCAATACGTTAATCATTGAACCTGATGACAAGAAGCGTTTATTCTCAGCAAACAGCAGGTGAACAAGTATAAAAGTGAAGGGTGAAGACTCCAACCAGAAATAAAATCATGCAAACCAGCAATTGAGTAACAACATGCGTAACAACAGCCTTAACTTAGTAACTATCCAGAATCAAATCCCAGATTGCGCCAAGATAAGTACGTTGCATGAAACCCCTCTTAAAATCAATCTGTCTGACTAATATCTCTTTTTTCCAACTTAACTGGAAAGGATAGAATAATCCTTAAAATGTGATGCAGCAACAAGCCCATCATGCACTGTCCTAGGAGGTGTCGATGTGGCACAAGCCAAGTTGGATATGAAGAAGCAGGACCTGACGAGTCTACCCATCGGATTAATAAACCACAAAAAAAAAAAAAAAACACACACACACACACACACACAACATGGTTGCCTTAAGCAGTTAAGCTCTAACTCGATCATAACAGGTTCTGCAACTCTTTGCTCCAGATAACACTAATGAAAGAAATAGATGTGAATAAGAACCTCGTCGAAAGCTCCTATGGGACTATCATCATACTTCGCAAGAAAGAACCCACCAAGAGTGTATCTGCAGAGTCATACTTATCATATGAGAATCAAAACATGATGTAGATGGCACGACCTGAATCTACCAAAAAAGAAAGAAAAGTAAAAGTTACCCAAATGCTTCAACTAAGGTGAACTCCTTGGGAATGAGCGCTCTAGCAATCTCGGTCTTGACAAGGTGGAACTGATACACTGCACTGTTATCCCAAATAAAACATAACCCAGTTCACCATCATTAAAACACATTCATTGACATGAACCAAGCAACCACCCGATGATTAACAAAAGAAGGGAGATGCTAAGTTGTTGAAGAACTTAAACTTACCTGCCTTTGAATTTCCATGGTGGTTTCCCATACCCACTACTTCCCCTGCAAGATATTGCTTCCCCAGCAGCGTCCATGAACTGAGAAACAAAGCTTCCTCCTTAAACTAACCAAAAACGGGAAAAAAGCATAAGAGAAGGAACCTGAAAGCTTATAATTTTGCCAAGACAAGAAAATCCCAAATTCTGCAAAACTGCTCCCTAGTCCTTATATATATCAGCTCTCAGCTAACGACACGTCAACCCATTATTATCAAAAGCATCATAAATGCATGCCAAAACATAAAAAACTAGAGAATTGGACCAACATTCACCAGATATGACACTGCATTTATATAGCTAAAGCTCAATGCTGCTTCAAAATAAAGGAGATGAATGGAACTCAAGTAGCAATACCACAATGAGTCCTTATACATTGCTCCACATTCATTCTTTTACTTTCTAGCAGAGCAAAACCAACAAAAAAGTTACATGAGGGGAAAAACCACCTGCAAGGTTCCCAGAATTTGAATTCTGTGGGCAAATTCACCACTAAAATTAGCAACTTTGTCATTGTCAAGAAAACCAAGGAATTATCCCTTCCCCGTATCTTTTGTTTGTTTCTTGTTGCAACTTGATGATGAAATCAGGATACAGAGCACAAGTTGATTATGAAACTTATCTCATTTAGTAACATGTATTGTTAACTTTGAAACTCACCCACTTGAATCAGCAAATTATTCAACTGCATTTTGCATTCATTGAATCCAACCATATACCATACTTCTCCTGCTACAATAAACGAAATGAAACCCAATTAAAAGATTCAAGCTAGGAGGAGTTAAAGCCGTACCTCATTTCGCCATTGAAGCAGCAGCTAGCAGTGAAGGTAGAACAGGGGAGGAGAGGATATCGGTGAGGTAAGCGGGGCAGACGAAGCAGGTGAGGCCACGACTTCACAGACAAGTAGAGTATCTTTGTCCTTTTCTTTTGGGGTCCTGACTTCTGAATATTTTACTCAAAATATCAGAACCATTTTATATTAAATCATCAAGAATAACTTCTACGACGTACTAAAAAATTCTCTTCTTCTCTCTCCCTCTCTCTTTCTTTTTTTTTTTTTTTTTTTAAAATGATTGAGAATCTAGATTTTACTGATTCAGAAAAACATTACTCTATTCCTCCCATATTATTTATTATTAATATTTTTTTTATCTAAATCATACTAAAATATATATAATTATTTTAAATAATCTATTCATATAGTAAAAACTACAAATCTATCTCATTTGATACCGTCCACTCTACTGCCTTCATTTATTATTGTACCATAAATTTCACTGCCACTTATAAAATATTCAATTTTTTATAAATTTTCACAAAAATGAAACACATATCTAAATTTAGAATATTATACGTATTTAATTTTAATTTGAGACGAAGAAAATACGTAAAATCGATTCTTTTCATTTATTCTCTCCATCCAATAATTTTTATAACATTCACTTTATACATGTATTTACTTTATACATGTATTTTTAGCGACATCATATTTCTCTCTCAATTTATTTTAATTCTTAACCACACAAAACTCTATACATATAAAAATATTACAAACAATTTAAGACGGATCGATTAGATAAAACATTGTAAAAATTTTGAGATAATAAAAGTATAAGATTTGAGTTCAGAGAGTCAAGATATTACTAATATCTAAAAGAACTTTCAAGATATTTGTTCTTTTCATTTATAAGACTTGAACTAGAAATTCAGAATTCTATTTTGAGAATCTAAGTTTGAGTTGGATCAGATCCAAAAATAATTTTCTTAACATCTGCTTTTTTGTCCATCATAAGATTTGCCTAAAAAGAGTTGGAATCCCACCGTAGAAAAAACCATGAAAAACCTATATTTGAGTTAGATTGGATTTATAAAAGAAAAAAAAATTATATAAAATCAGCTCTTTTATTTGCAAGACTTACGAGCATACATAATGGGGTAATTTTTTTTTTTTTTACTCAAACTCTATGAAACTCTGTAAAACTCTGTAAAACTCTGGAGGTTTGCATGACAATATTCTCTCCAATGGAACACCATGAACTCCCCCAATTTTTGAAGAAACTGAAAATGAAACTTGCCTGTTTCAGTTTGGGTTGGAGAGGCTCCAATTGCTGCAAGGGACTACTCCTCTTGCTTTTGTTCTTTTCTAATTTTCATTTAGTTTCCTGTTCTTTTACCGTCTATCCATTGTACAGATCAATTTCTTGGAGTCTCAATTTTTTTTATCCTTTGTATTTGACACTTTCCGCATCATTCATCATTTTTATTGAATTTGGAAAGAGTCTTTTTTTTTTTCATCACTGTAGTTGCTTTAAGCCTAGATGATACGGAATCTTTACTGGTATAAAGAAAATCGTGGAATCGAGATCCACAAATAAATCATGAGAGATACATGAACTACCGTTGTACGCTGCCTAATTGATTACCCCTTTCATTGGTTTATCATAAGCGACGGACATTTTTCACTTATATTTATGACGGTATCAATGATCGTACAAAAATGACTAGGATAGAACGAATAAATATAACAAAAAAGGGAGATATAGAGCGATAACCGGGGACTAAGAGAGCAGCATTTGAGATATTGTCGGGACCAGCAGAGATTTTCCGCGGCTTTTTATCCTGTCCGCATCATTCCCCACGTCATCTCTCTATCTTGCCTCCATCATCTCCCCCATCACATCAGATATTTATCAACAAAATCATTAAAATATCATAATCGTCGTTACCTACTAAAC
>LIEC01011393.1:0-11784 GCA_001925005.1 Drosera capensis
TGCAATGGGAGAAGAGATGGAGTCTCTTTATAAAAATGAGACATGGGAGTTGGTCAAGCTGCCTAAAGGAAGAAGAGTGGTTGGTTGCAAGTGGATTTATAAGAAGAAGACAGGTGCATTAGAGGCTGAGAAAACACGATTCAAGGCACGTCTAGTTGCTAAAGGGTTTACTCAGAAAGAGGGAGTGGATTACAATGAGATATTCTCACCAGTTGTAAGACATACTTCCATTCGAGTGTTGCTTACTTTGGTAGCACATCAAAATTTGAAGTTGGAGCAACTAGACGTAAAGACAGCTTTTTTGCATGGGAACCTGAAAGAAGAAATCTACATGAGGCAGCCAGAGGGGTTCTCCATTGAAGGAAAAGAAGACTATGTCTGTAGGCTCCATAAGTCTCTCTATGGACTGAAGCAATCACCAAGACAATGGTACAAGAAGTTTGATAGTTTTATGATAAAGCATGGATTCAACAAAAGTCCATATGACTGCTGCGTTTATCATAAGAAGGTGTCAGATGCTTCACTTATGTATCTTCTCTTTTATGTGGATGATATGCTGATTGCAACTCGAGACATGGTGGAGATCAAGAAGTTGAAGGTGCTGCTCAATACTGAGTTTGACATGAAGGATTTGGGAGCAGCCCAGAAGATATTGGGCATGGAGATTATTAGAGATCCTGTGCAGTGAAAGCTTTTCTTGTCACAGAAGAGGTACATTCAGAAGATAATATCAACCTTTGGGATGACGACAGCAAAGGCAGTAAGTACTCCATCGTTTGCAAATTTTCGTCTATCTAATGGTTGTACTCCACAAACTAAAGCAGAGATTGAGTACATGTCTAGAAGACCTTATGCACGTGCAGTAGGAAGTTTGATGTATGCAATGATATGTACACGGCCGGATATTGCACATGCAGTCAGTGTGGTGAGCAGATACATAGCTCATCCCGGAAAGGAACATTGGGAGGCTATGAAGCACATACTTAGATACTTGAAAGGGACAAGTGATGTGGGCCTCATATATGGTGGTGAGTCCGAGTGCTTGGTTGTTGGGTATTCAGACTCAGACTATGCTGCTGATCTGGATGCAAGGAGGTCGTTGACTGGGTATGTGTTCACATTGGGGAGCTCCGTCGTGAGTTGGAAGGCCACCCTTTAGTCTTCAATTGCTTTGTCTACAACGGAGGCTGAATATATGGCGTTGACGGTTGCTGCAAAAGAAGGGATTTGGTTGAAAGGGCTACTTGGAGATTTGGGCTTTCATCAAGATCAAGCAATTGTGTGTTTTGATAGTATGAGTGCTATATGTTTGGCCAAAGATCAAGTACATCATGATCGGACCAAACATATAGATGTTCGATATCACTTCATCCGCTCAGAGACAAGGATCAAGGTGAAGAAGATAGGTACTGAAGATAACCCTGCAGACATGTTCACGAAGGCAGTTCCAATGAGCAAGTTCCAACATTTCTTGGACTTGCTTAATATTGACAATTGGAAGTAGGCCCCAAGAGGGGCACTGGCAGGCGACAGAATATGTTTTGTTTTGATTGGGAGAATTCAACTCAAGGTGGAGAATTATTGGGAGAGGTGAATTGAATTTGTTCTTGAGGGGATTCAAGTCAAGGTGGAGATTTGTTGTAATGACTTGAATCCCGAAGAGGACCCAAAAGTCCATTAGTTTCGTGTTGGGCCCAAAAGTGCATTAGTTTCATTTTGGGCTTTGTAATTTGGATGTATGCGGAGTACTATATAAACTCCTTTGCAGATCTAGGGTTAGGTGAGTCTTTTTTTACCCTAGTAGCCGCCACACCAAGAAAAGCTTTGTAACCTCTCGATTTGAGAAGAATCAATCGAGAGGTTACAAACTTGTGTTGATTACGGTGATTTGCGTTGGAATTTTTTCTTGTTTTGCCTAACAGCAGCAAAGTGTCCTGGTTTGCCACAGTTGTAGTAGATTTCCTTATCTACATCTTTGGTTTTTGAGGGAAAGTTCTTTTTTTGAAAAACTTCTTGAACTTCTTTCCCATGAGTGTCAGTTCCGCTGATAGATCTTCTTCATTTGCAGATGAGGTGTCACTGTTCTCCTCCTCTGTCATGGATTTCAAAACTCTCTCTTGAGCTTTGAAAGCTAAGGTTTTCTTTCTTACATTATCAATCTGCTTCTTTTGCTCAACTTCAAGATTGTAAGTATGGAGAACACCATAAAGAGTAGCCAGGGACATCTTTGTTAGATCTCTGGATTCTCTTATTGCAGTTGTCTTTGTGTTCGAGATCTCACCAAGAGATCTTACAAACTTAAGATTGACTTCCTTATTTTCGAAAGTCTTTCCCAAGGTTTTGAGATTGTTGATGAGAATGTTGAATCTTTCAAAGAAGGTTGTCAGATCTTCATCAGATCTCATTTAGACCAGCTCGTATTGTTGTATCAATACATTCTTCTTGTTCTTTCTGATCTCATTAGTTCCTTCGTTTCTTAGCATTAGAGCTTCCCATGCTTCATTTGCTGTCTTGGTATGAACTACAATTTCAAAATGTTGTCATCTAGGGATTTGAAGATTTGATTTAGAGCTTTTCTCCTAACCATCTCCAGATCCCAATCTTCTCTGGTCCAGGGGGATTTTGGCCGTAGTACTTCTCTTGATGAGTCCTTTGGATCTGGCATCATTGGAACATTTGGTCCATCCAGTACAACGTCTTGCATCCTCTTATCAATGGAGTTGAGATGTGCAAGCATTCTGAGCTTCCAGTGGTTGAACTTGTCGAAAGAGCAAGTTGGGGGTTCTCCAACTGTTAGGACATTTAGGAAACTTTGGTGGTGCCATAATAATCTTCACACAAGCAAACTGTTAGTAACTTCTTGGCAAATATAATATGTGACATTTTCTTTCCAATAACCATGAAGTCTCGAAAGTCAGGCTCTGATATCAATTGTAGGGTTCGAGTTTCAACTTAGAGGGGGGGAGTGAATAGGTTGTTCAAGACTTTAATGGTCTTTTTGTGCGGAATAATAATATTGTGCAGACTAGTATTGTGTGTAGACTAATTAGTTAGTCTGCAGATGATACCATCTAGTCTGCACTCAAAAATTACAACTCCTTGAGTCTTTATCTTGTTTTCGGCTGTGATAATTTATTAAACGCAATTCTAAATATCAGTATAATGAAAGCAGTAAGTGGACACAATGTTTATACTAGTTCAGACATTCGATATCAAATGATGATCGAGAGCTTAATCTAGTCATTCCTTGGTGACTAGTGTAGTCAACCCAAGAGGTGAGTATCACTATCTTCTTGTTTTTGTTTACAAGAGACTTTTCTTTTACAAGTTATCTAACTTGTATGAAAGACAAAGAACCTAGAGGTTTTGCACAGATCCGAACTCTGGACTCTGCTGCAAGATTTTATTCTTCTGTAGACTAGTGACACTTTCGATTGTATCTTCACGACTTGGCTTTCTTGAGTAATCTTTGAGTTGCTAGATTGCTTTGCATGCTTTGCTTTTCAATCCACTTTTCTTTACAGCACTCAAGTAAGCGTTCACCGGTTCCCTTTTATAGGCTCAAGGAATGAACCTTTGAGATAACACACTGTTCTTGGTAGTCCACTCATGTCCTCCACCATCTCGTTCCTGATGCTGGCAGTCCACTACCACAGAATCCGTGTTGTTGCTACTTTAACTAAAATCCTTGCTTGACTGACTTCATACCTCTAACCCAATTTGGCAATCACCTCTGCTGCAATCCAGTCTGCTGCAACTCCTGGTCTGCACATAGTCTCTATCACAGCCCTAGTCTGTATCCCATACTGCACCCATTCTCTGTTGCAACCTTAGTGTGCACTCAGATCTGACTCACTTTATACCTTGCAATGTTGGTTCTCGTCTGCAAGCTCAGTCCTTCATCCTGAGGTCTTTGAGTTCCTTTGTTTCTTATGAATGCACTACTTGTTTATCCAAAGTCCTTTGTAGTAGTCTGCATCTGGTGGCTTGCACGATCCTTATTCATCTGCATCCGTCTGCTCACTGGCATCTAACCTAAACTACAACTATCTACTTGACTTCTAACATAAACACACTAACTACTTCATAACTAATACATCTAAATCTTGTTACATCAATTTCTGTACAAATGCAGGGATTGCACATTCCTATCACACAGAACTAGAATCCATGAAATACTGGGCAAGTCATAGAAAGAAGAAATACTGGGCAAGATACAGAAAGAAGAAATGATTCAAGAATTCGCTAGGTCGCACAAGCTTTCAATCAAAAAGACATCAAGGATTGTTAGGCCAAAATTGATTCCATGAGGACCAACTACACGATACAGGATAAATCCAGATGGATCGAAGACAAAAATTGGAATAGTTGATGAAATGACAGAAGAAGAAATCCATCAACTAGTTCAAATTCAAAAGGTGAAAGAAAATAAGAAGAAAAGACCCACTGCACCATACATCTTATTCAGTGGAGCACTTGAAGTCAAGGACTCAACACTGAAGATAAAGAGGCACACACAAGCACAATTACAGCATATCGAATTTGAGCATTCTCCTGAAGTGGAGATTGAGCTGAAGAAATTGATAGACAAGCATGTTCGGGCTGTAACATTGGAAATCTATGACTATCTCTCCAAACCAACCGTTGGAAGAACAGAACCATCAGAAGATAATGGTGATTGATATTTATCACACCCTGAAACTCATGATGATGATGACGATATCATCAATCAAGTGGCGGGAGAAGGAGTTCATGAGAAATCAATCGAAGAATATTCTGCTATAGAAGAACCAGCAGTCGGGTCATCTACAAAAGAACCAATAGTAGAGTCATCAGAAAAACCTTCCAACAGAAGAACCTACAGTGCAGAAGGAATCAGAAGCAGCTTGGGCATCACCAACTAAGGATACAGTAGAGACTATCCCAAAAGAAATCACTACAGAATGCACACAGCTCATAAATCAAGAAGATTTCACACAAGTTACTACACTTGATCTTACTCCTACGCTGAATGATGAAATAGTCATAGTGGAGGATGAATTTGAAGATACAAATCAATTGTCCATAGAAGAAAAACCAAAATAGAGACTGCAACAGATCAAGCTCTCAAAGAAGTCACCGTTGAACATATCAATCAGTAATGGATGAGTGACACTCCCCATCGCCAGGTGGAACAAAGCCCACTAAACATCATGTTTTCATCGCCTTCCTAGTTGGGTATGGTGCAAACAAGAGCTGGTCCACCATTAGTGGGTTTTTCACAAGGACTGCTTTATAGTGGCATATCTCACACCCAAATAACACCCCAAACGACAACCAAAAATCTAAGGCAAGCTCTTGAAGTTGTTCGAATAACCTTAATTCATGAAAGACCATCATCTACTGCAAGAACAATAGTAGAAAAGGAACCATCTGCACATAAGAAATCCTCTCCATCAGAAACTGCAGTAGAGTACAGACTTCGACAAATGACACCCCAAACGACAGTGGGTTTTTCACAAGGACTGCTCTATAATGGCAAATCTGACACACAGATGACACCCAAACGACAGTGGGTTTTTCACAAGAACTGCTCTATAATGGCACATCTGACACACAGATGACACCCAAACGACAGCTAAAATCTAAGGCAAGCTCTTATAGATGTTCGAATAACCTCAATTCATGAAAGGCCATCATCTACTGCAAGAACAACAGTAGAAAAGGAACCATCTGTACATCAGGAATCCTCTCCATCAGAAACTGCAGTAGAGCACAGACTTCAACAACTGGATCAAGAAGTCTACAATATGCATGAATAGACAAAGGATACATTTCATGAGCTCCTCAGCAGTCTACAACCAATTACAACACAATTGGAAAATGAAAAGAAAACCAGAACTCAAGACTTTAAAGATTTCCAGGCAACTCTTCACAATATGGCAGGACTTATAGACCAAATCCAAAGGGCCAATGCACTCAACCTTTAGCATTATCGGCTAAGTTTATCTAACCTCAACAAAATAAGAGGATAGCACTCTGTCAATCTATGCAAAATTCAAATAGCCTTGCAAGTCACTCAACAATAGCTTATAGACCATATCCAGAATAATGACACAAGATTAGGATGGCTGGAAAACAAACTCCAACTAGAGACAACCAAAGCTACAATTGCCTAGCAAACCACTACCTCTGAACTAAAAGCCATAAGGATTGCCATCGAAACTCTAGCAACTATCCTTATGCTAACAAAAAGGGGGAGAAGAAGACATCAGAGAAAGTTATAGCACAGGGGGAGAAGTCTGTAGCAAAGGACAAAACTACAGAAGACCGGAAAAGAATACCAACTGCTGAAGCAGAGGTAGAAAATTCAACAAAAAGGCAAAAATATCAAAATGAAAAGATATCAAGACACAAAACTCAGAGGAGCAGCCCCACGAAGAAAGAAGAAGACATCATAGAGCATCAAAGGAAAAGCCTCAAAAGCACAGCAGAGGAACAACAGAAGAACATCATCACAAGCGTAGCAAAGGAAGCGAGAATCAAAGGTAAAGGTAAGTCTAGATACTACTCTACAATCTCATGTAATTCTTTAAACAATGCAATTTCAGATGTAAGATAGGTAGTTAACTTGTTGTTTTACTTAGAAGTTATGTTAGCATCAAATTATGGGAAGATTGATAGAAATGTGCAATCCCTCCATTTGTATAGAAATTAATTAACAAAACTTAGGAGTATTAGCCATGATGTTGTTCGTGTGCTTAGGTTGGATATTAGGTAGGTAGCTGTAGTCTAGATCAGATGCTGAAGAGAAAACGGTCACAGATGAAGAGCATTGTGTGGGCCACTAGATGCAGACTACTATAGAGGATTTTGGCTAAACAACTAAGATATGCATGGGCAACAAAAGACTTGTAAATGCTTCAGGACCTAGGATTGAACTTGTAGATGAGGACCAATATAGCAATGCATGAAGTACATCAGATCTGGGTGTAGACGAGGTTGCAGCAGGGATAGGGTGCAGATGAGGTCTAACAGTACTGAGTGTAGATGAAGGTGCAGTAGATTGGAGTACGATAGAGATGGTTGCTGGGGTTTGAGTCAGAGATCTAAAGTTCAGTCAAATCAAAGATTTGAGGTTCAGAATGTGACATTACAAGGATGTGAAGTAGGTGAGCTGTCAATATCAGTTGAGGCTCAGATGTGACAAGGTGTCATATCAGATCTTGTACACATGTCATGGATTCATTCCCTTGGCCTATAAAAAGAGGATCGTTGAAGCTCAATAAGCAATGCTGTTAAACTAGTGATTGAAAAATAAGCGTGCAAAACAATCAAAGATTCAAAGATTACTTAAGTGAGCTGAATCAAAAACAAGACAAGAAGAGAGTTCACTAGTCTGTATTGAAGATTAGAAGTTACAGCAGAGTCCAGTGAAGTATCTGTGCAATGATCTAGGTTCTTCATCTTTTGTACAAGTTAGTTAGCATGTAAAAAGAGGTAATCTTGTAAATCACAAACAAGAAGATAGTAAACTCACCTCTTGGATTGACTAAGCTAGTCACCAAGGGAAGATTAGAATAAGCTCTCGATTGTCAGTTGATAACGAGAGTCTGAACTAGTATAGATCATGTGTTCCTTATTTGTTTTTATTGCTTGATATATTTAGAATTGTTAGAAATTGATCACTACATGAAGACCGTGACAAACTCATACAGTTTGAATCTCTGCTGTAGATTACCTCAGTAAACTGCATAGAACAGTAGTGTTCAAAGTTTTAAAACCGCTGTAATCCAAAACAATGGTTGAAGGGTTGAAGTGTTGAAGTGTCTTTAACCAAGATAGATAAAGACACTCATAAAATACTATAAACGACATCCATTTCCTAGAAATCCGTTGTTAAATGTGATCATCTATTCGTATGAAACATGATTATAAAAGTTGAAATCATTTTAACTCTTTAATCCTTGAAATCAAAAATCCTAAAATTGAACGATTTAAAACAGCGCACAAATATGCAATCTCATTCCATAATGTAAGTATCACCAATGACCACCAAATTTCACAAACATAATGTACACAAGTGAGTGACAATATCCATGAGAAAATTTTACGATAATTCATGTCGTTAATAGCATTTTTATTATGTCTTTAACTATCTTGATTAAAAACACTTTAACCCCATTTTTTTCACACACGCACATATATATATATATATATATAAGGGGCCAAAGGCCCATTATCTAATTGGCTAAATAAAGTCAATCCTACCGATTGATTAAAGAAAGAAGATGAATCTCTATTTTTACTAGGTAAAAGACGAGAAAAAAACCAGAAGTTGAGCAAATAATTGGCTTAAATTGATTTTCTTTAGATAATTAGTTAAAGTGTCTTTAACCCATTTCTATGTATATATATAAGTTAAGATAGTTGATTTTTCCCTAAAAAGGCAATCGCGTTTTTAAGGGCTGATTTTTCCCTTTTTGTGTTTTAAATTTTTGAATCAGTTATTTCTTGTTTTGGTTAAAAATAAATTAAGTTAGCTGATTTAAAATCAGCCACTACAAACCCTATATATATAAACCTTTTATGCTGCAAAAGGCTATCAATACCATGCTGTAAATTCCAAAAAAATCATTTTATAATAAGAATGATATGGATTGTATTTGCGATACTTAGTAAATAAATCTTAAAAAAGGAAAATGAATCACGACAGCTAAGATAAAAAATTATAAATTTGTGACATGAATTGTAACAAAATTGAAAATTTTCATCTTTTTTAACGTTATTCCTTAATCATCTTGTTTGATGAACTATAGAAGGAAAAGAAAACAAAAATGAAGAGAAATATATAATTCAAAATGATGTTTTTAACTCATGCAGTAGCTTCATGGGTACCTTTTGCATCACAAAAGATAACTCCTGCGTTGCAGCCGCTATTAAAAATGCTACAATTGCAAGAACTTGTAGTTCATAATGTATTATGAATTTTACGATAACTCATGTCGTTAATAGCATTTTAAGATTGCAAGAACTCTCATGTGTTGGCTACAATTGCAGATCAATTTTTTTTATAAAACAATAACCTATTTTTATATTTTTAAAATTTAAATTTTTAAAATCATGACAGTTATTTTTTTTTTAAGATGTGAAAAGGCGACACAACACGTTATAGTTGCTGCCGCACACCTTTTTTTTTTTTTTTTTTTTTAAATCCCTCTTAAGAGTATCTCCAATGAGAGATGTCAAATATAACAATATCAATGCATATGTAAAAATGTTATAATTTAACAACGTTCTCTAATGATATCATGATAGTATTTAGTCTATTTTAACTATGTTATAATTTGGCAATGCTATATTTGATGGAATAATGAGAAATTTACCTTAGTTGGAGAAATAGTAATGCAATTTCCATGGCGATATTTGAGACTCCATTTAGCAATGTTTTAATTTGGCATGAAAAATTTGACCCATTGAAATGAAAAATGTAACAAAAATGTCCTATTTTGGCTTTAGCAATACATTTAGCACACACATTGTAGATGCTCTAGAGTCCTAATCCTTTCCTTTCCCCCCTTGTTTTCTTGTGAGGAATAAGGATATTAGAATAGAGGTTGAACCGATTATCAAATCGTCATAAGATGAAACGTAATTGATGAAATCGATTATTAAATAATTTCATTTTGGTATATAAAACTAAATCGATTATTTAGTTGCTTTAATATTAAACCAAACCAATTAATGGAGGATAATTGATTAACCAAACCGTTTAGACTTGATCATTGAACCATTTAAAATTATTTATCGTACAAGTTGTTTTTACATAAGTTGTTAAACTTAAAAATCAAACACATTATATTATTATTTTGTATAAGTCAAGTGGAGTTGGTTCAATGACATGTCACTTTTCTTCGAACCTTGAGTTCAGTGGTTCAACACTTGAACACATTAAAAAGGTATGCTCTGCGTATATTATCTTATCTTACATGGGTTCAATATCTTTTTTGTACAAAAAATTACACACATAAAATCTAAGGAAGGAGTATCTTTAATATTTAAAATATTATATTTTCTTCTTTAGTTTGAAATTGAAATAACAACCTTTAATTCAATTTTCATTTATAGTTTATTTTATCAATTAAAAACTCATTTATTCATTTACTTTTAATATAGTTTATCTTGTCATTTTCTAACTTGATGTATCTAATTTATTTTACATGAACATGTGTAATATAAATGTATAGAGTTTTGTTTTAATGATTCAGGAAATATTGAAGACCAATCATATGAAATCGTTTAAAGCAACCAAGAAAAACCATTTAAAAATCAAAATCGAATCGATTAATAAATGGTGTTGTTTTGATTTTGTTTTTAGGTTGTTAAAATCAAACTAATAAAAAAGCAAACCAAATAACCAAAATCGACCCAATTATTATTCTTATTAAGAGACACTGTTCGTTATTTATCTTGAACTTTTATGAGTGCATCGTGTCAAAAAAGATATGATATGTTTATACGTACTGTTTTGTTCCATGGTGACTGACGACAAGAACCATTATGATGTCGAGATGAATGGATAGGATTAGGATTAATGATATTTTATTATAATATTGTGTTTTTTGTTTTATTTAAATCACAAAAGTTAAATTCATAAAATTAGTATGTTGATTCAAAATTAAATAAATTAGATAACAATAAATAATAGTAATCTTAATTATCGTATAACTTAAAAAATAATTGACGATTTTTTTTTTTGACGATTTTTAATTTAGAATTGATCACAAAATTATTTTTTGATTAATTAATTAATAAATAAAAACGATACTGAGTTTCCACCGCTGCGAACGGTAAACAGATGAACGTCTATCCGCAAGTCGTGCACCTTATCAACACCATCAGTCTCCACCCACCTCTCCGGCTCTCTCACTTCACCGATGTCTTCCACTCTCCCTCCATCTCCTCTCCTGTCTCCACCCCCCTCAACTCCCACACCCCGCTTCTTCCTCTCCCTTGCCTCCACCCTGTCCTCCATCTCCACTCTCAAACCACCACCCTCATCCCTCCATCACAATCCCCGTCCCTTCTCCTTCAAGACCCGCGTGCTCAACCTCAGCCAATCCCTCTTCGACGACGACGAACCGGACGAGGAAGAGTACGACGAGCCGCCCCTGTTTCCGATAGGCCCGAGCGGCGGGATTGGGACCGAGGAGAAGCCGGAAATTCCCTGTCCTCCCGGGTTGATTCAATACGAGAGTTTGGTGGTGTTGCGGCCCGATATGACCGAGGATGAGCGGCTTGGGCTTACACAAAAGTACGAGGAGGTAAGACTTTGTGCAGCTCTGTCTTTTTGAGCGATGTGTACGACGACGGAATTAAGGGGTTGTTGTTTTCATATAATATGAAGTTATTCATACATTTGATTTTTAAGGTAAACAATGTTGAGATGTGGGCAGAGATGTTTGATTTGAGGTGTGTAGATAAGCTGTGATGTAATGAAGCCATTGATAGGTATTGAACCACCCTTTAATTAAAAGACTATGCGCATCACACCCTTGATTTAAAAGACTATGTACATCCCACTCTCCTCATACCCTGTTCATGATGGGATTCCTTAGATTGTTATCTTTGTTGTTAATTAAGTGCACTTATGGGATGAGGATGAACCACCCTTTAATTAAAAGACTATGTGCATCACACCCTTGATTTAAAAAAGACTGCGCATCACTCTCTTAATTAAAAGACTATGTACATCCCACTCTCCTCATACCCTGTTCATGATGGGATTCCTTAGATTGTTATCTT